>MU127893.1:0-74405 GCA_014904975.1 Marasmius fiardii PR-910
ATTTAGTAATGTCTGATCCCCAGAGAACCGTGCTTGTGCCCAGGCCATTATGAGCATAGATGATGTGTCTAAAGGCAAAGTAAAATAGATAGAAGCTTTGAGTTCTCTAGTCTGAACATACCATCAAGAGAGCGCAAGATATTTGGATTCAAATTTCCTGCTGCATTAGGATAAGACATGCCTAAAATCAAGTAGTCAAAAAGTCAAAAGATAAATAATTGAATTACCACAAGATAAGTCATACCAATGTCAGGTGCCGCATAAGAAGCAGTATACTGAGATGATGTCTGGTATTGCAGAAGTGGCTCAAGTAGATATTGAGCCCACGTTGAATTCATGTAAAGGAATGCTGGAAAAGCTGCATATATAGTTTCAACAGGGTTCACCCGTCTATTGAGCACTTTGGTCAGTACTATCCCAGAAGAAACAGAGACAAATCAGAATAATACACACTGAGAGCTACCAATATCTTTCACAAACATGTAGACACTGTTGGTTGGCCCAACAGCACTCTCCACACTGGCAAATGTTTGTCGTGCAGCAAGTGAAACCAGATTGCCATATTTGGGGGAGATTTTTATAGCATCATTGAGAATCTTTTGGTCTAGTGTGTCTGCCCTTTCTTTTGCTGAGGAGGCATCAGATAGAAATGCTTGGATCTAGGAGACATTGGATTCATGAGTTCAAGACACAAAACAAGACAAGATTCCAAAATAAACATACACCATTACCAACATTATTTTGGAATTTGGTGATCCAGTATCCAGGAAGAGGGACAGAATTCCTCCCAATTGTCCCTTGGATGACATAATTACGAACAAGTCCAATTGCCCAGACTATAGAAGCCCTGGTTGTGATAGAGCCTAAATCATGGGCATATGCAAACACAGGATAATTACTATGTAAAGGTGTTGAAGTTTAGCCTGATGAAAGGTAATAAAAAACACACTCATTGATATTTCTGGATCTTGTGTCTTTCGTGTTATTAAGATATCCCTGACTTAGGAACCAGCCACGGAGTGAATAATGGCCTCCAGTCTGCCAAGTTACTCCATTTCCCTAATTTCAAAAATAATATTAGTATAAGAATCTCCAGCAATCTTCTTGCATCTCACTGGACTTGTGGCAAAGTAAAGAACCCCATCACTACTCATGTTGGTTGTTTCTTGTAATTCATTTTGAGTGGAGAGTTGTGCAGTATGAGTAAGGATTGGAGAGGTTGTAGTATCCCATTGAACTTTGACAGTCTGTGAAAAAGACAGCCACTCTAAAGAGATCAAATATTGGTGATGAATCTCAATTGACAAGAAAAAAACATACCTCCAGTTATATCTGAGTAAACCTGAACATGATGTGGCTTGCTGTCTGTTGAGACTGCATCAAAGAATACATAGCTGAATGGAAATGATTGGAGTGCAATATCACTAGGCTATGAGAACCAGTTTCAGCTGTTCACTCCCATTGCACCAAAATAAAACAAAAATACCTCAATTGGACTCAGATAAGTAATGTTAAATTGTATGGGACCTGCACTCAAAAAAAGAGTTGTCTGAGTTGCAGTGATGATTAAATTGTCCAGTCTTGCTGCCTGTCTTGACGTTGCATTAAACTTGAGAGCCGTGTCCTTCATTGCTCCCCCCATCCATTCATAAGTGTCACCATCGTCTACTCGAAGAAGGCCAGATAATCCCAATATCTAAGAGAGCTGTGAGATGGAGATAACAACGTGAAGTCTAGTGGACGTACATGGTTTCCGCTCCAAAACTGCGGCCAATTATTAGGTGCTGGGGAATTTGAACTTAGGTCAATCCATGCATTGAGGTAGGGAGAACGAGTAACGATTGGTACTGCTGCAGGACGAAATGATTGGCCCTTTACTAAGGATGGTAGAGCGAACAGGAGGGTGAGAATGTGATGCATGTGCATTTTCAGATGCAGGAATTGTCGGATGAGGAAAACACCATCTGGAGGAAGCACTAGCAATGAGCTTTGTTCAATGCAACTAACAGACAATTCGATACCAATCTTATGCCACAGTAAATAGTCCGGTAGTTGGCTCGAGGTGATGAACGAGAAAAAGGGGGGAATGGAACACGGGGGGGAATTCACGATGGCAAGCTTGGATCAGTCATCTGCAATCCCGGGATCATCACAAGCGAACAGAGGCTATGCAGTACCAGTTATACTATGATGTTGTAATCAAAAGACTGATCATCTGATTGCACGGCGTACTCCATGCCAAGTGCTTGAAAGAGAATCCTTCATAAGAAACTTGGGCATCAGTAACACGAGGGAGGATCTGCAAACCGGTTCACACTAACACGCAGTACCGTTTGAAACCCAGACGGTAATTTGTCTTTGGGCCATGGGAGTTGTAGACTTAGATATCCCTTCAGATACATATAGTAACTCCGCTTCCACCGTGCTGACATTTGTTGACATTCCTGGACATCATGTGAATTAGCTTTGAGATATAGACGATAGCAAATAACTTGCCGATGATCCCGACTGATTGATTTCCGCGGTAACAAGGAACGTTGGTTGAGGATGAAACATCGGGAGGTTCAAATGTTAATTCAATGTTCGAACGTTCGAGTTTGAGATGCTGCCAATGGCAAAGGGGGAAAAGAGGGTAAAACCTAGCTCAAGACATACGGCAAGTCAGTCTATTCTTGAGTATTCGTGGACTTCCCGTGGTGGTTTGACCACGTTGTTCGCGTTCGTTCTTAGTTACCGATCCCAGATGCTCCTTTTATTAGGTCTATGGACGGATGTCAGGCCGATGGCACAAATATAACCCATGCGACCTATTCGTCTCATCTTCTAGTAGACTTACAACCGTTTTGACCGTAGCCCAAAAGCTCCACGGATGATCCCTGCATCTATTGGCTTTCCGGTGAATAGAAATTTAGTAGGCGAACTTCCGATGGGCACATTGTGATGTCGGGCGAAGAGGGTTTGACAACAACCCGAGATAATGCTGTCATTGTGAGGGGGCTGAGACCATGCATCGTCTTGACAAACGTGATGTTTCTCTCCATTTTTACCGCTCAGCTTGCTCTACTTATGTATTGGAGCCTTCTCTCTACCCCTCAATTCTAGCTAAACTGATGAAAGGGAATAAACCAAAAATCGGAGATTTTGTAAATGTAGGGGCTGCTCACAAGGCTCATGAGGTGATGGGCACCTAGTCACCCGCGGAAGCACAACATTCGGACAGCTTCTCCCGTCATGATCATAACGCAAAACTTCGACACACATAACTGCGGGTTCTTGCCAGCTCGTAGCTTTCTCAGCCAAGCTTGGGCGCAACGCCAATTTGCTTCCAAGATCTAGTTCTGTGTCTCGATCACTGGCAGCTTGTAGAAAGCTGGATTTTCCTTTCTTGCTGAATTCGCTTTCATACAGGACGAAACGTTATCTAGTATCATTATTTCGTTTTCAAAGCGGTTAGCACGCTCAGAGGCTATTCGCCGGCTATTGATGTACTAAATTGATCTTCGTACAGCATGACTCATTTTTTACACTAGGGCCTGCGCAATTCTGAGTCGGTGCCATATACATATCTGGGAAAGTACACCGGTATCCTTGAAAGGCTCACGACTGACTCACGACTTGTAGCTGTTTTAGTACATTCCCTTCTGTATCGATCTATCAGACCAATTTCAACCTCCCGCTAATCTCTTTACCCACCAGCTTGACTCTCCAGATTTGCAGGCGGTGACTCTTCATGCCCAGGTTTACCACCTTCTAAACGTACGTGCAAGGCTCTAACAAGCTTACTCGTCGATACAATATGAAGCCCAACATTTGGTAATTCTTTCCCGGGTCCTGAATATTCCATTCCCAAAAAGGAGATGGGAGCTGAGGCACTTGTCTCGCTTCTTCTCTGCCGCCCGCTGGATGTTGCCGTTCCCGTGAAAACGGGACCCCCCTGCCCTAGAGGCTTTCTGAGATGATGTCAAAGGGATAACGTCAACAAGGAATGGGAAGGATGAAGGGATCAGTCACGTATTCCGCGTGGGCGGCGGCGACGGCTGGGAGTTTTGACTATATAAAGGTGAACAGAATGGAAATGAATATTGGCCCCCCACTATTCCTCCGATTGTTTCTCTAAGAGATGGAGAGATCGTTTTATTCTGTTGGTACCGAGCAAAGGACTGTTATGGTTCATGTCGGTATATTGCGAGTTGCTGTGGAGATCCTAGATGATAGCCATAGGAGCATAAATTATTATTTGTAAGGCCAAGGTGTTCCTGTGAGTTTACCTGGCTAGTTGTAGTGGTGAAAGGCACTACCCAGCCATGCCATGAGTTGAACATGAAAGGTGTGCTCAGTGTACCGGTGAAATCAAGCCTGCCCCGGGTGGAGCAGGCAGGTACGAATTTCGTCTCATCAAGACACTGTGAGTATGACACTGACAGTAAATTCTAGCTCTCAGCCTTGGACTGGATTGAAGTTTTCTAGACCAACAATTACCTTGATTGCTGCTGCCATAATCACAACTCCCCATCTCCAATCTCACAGATCTAATCATTATTATCCATTTATAGGAGGGCAGAAGTTCTCAAAGAGAAGGTTTCATTCGATCATACCTTCTTGATTATTTGTGAAGTTCATTCTTCAATTGATTTTGTAGAAGGAAACGAAATGTATCATTTTGGCTGTATTCAGTTAATGAGGAAGAGATGGATCAAAGAGAGCAAACAAAAACTTGCTTGAATTCTGGTCCACAGCAATTAACTTCCCAGAGCTGCAGTCTGATATCATGAGCACTACCTCACCATCTTGCTGCTGAGGCTGGCAAACCATGGACTACTGTCCCTTGCCCCTCCCTCCAATATTTCATTTTTTATTACTTTGGTGAATTGGCTTATCCTAAAAATGGCTTCTACTGTGAAGTCATGGAGTAATCCTTTGGAGCTAGAGTTATCTCACACCTTAGTGACATCTATAATGCCTAGCTTCTACTTTTTAGGGCCTCCCACTGACAAGATTACTCTCACCCAGTCTCTGGATTAGCATAACTTTAAGTTTGAATAAACTTGGTGCTAAAATCTCCCAGCCTTTTCCTCCTACATCTCAAGTTAGAACACAAAGGTCAATATTTCCAAAGAATGGTTTTAATATTGAAGTTGAGCTCTGGAAACACTTTTCCTCTCTTCCTCATCATCCTGATATTGTGATAATGTTACCATCACTCAGGTTGTTAATGCATACTGGACAGTGATGAAGAAGTTTGAGCTTCTTGGGGTTGGGCTGTTAGATGGAGATGAAGGAAGGAGGTAATTTTCTAATTCAAAAGAATGCCTTGCAGTTGAATAAAAAGAATGAACTCAGAAGTTTAATCACTCACTCTCCACCACTCCTTATTACATCAGATATGGCACACATTTGAGATCCTCATTAGAGGTGTAACCGGGAATTTAGATCCGTGGTCCTGTCGAGTACGTTGTTTTGAACAACCTGAATGCCCGTTTTTCCTTCTGCCTTGGAGGTTGGATCCAAGACACGGGAACAGCGTCTTATACGCTACTTCATTCCAACATCGACATTATGACTTCTATTTGAATTGATTGTCAGCCCAAGAAAAGACTTGGCGAGAGTGCATTGAACGTCATACTTGTGATGCAGCTTTGATTGAAAAAAGTAGGACGTAGTTTACTCGCATATAGCCGGTTCAAACCAGATAGCGGCACACAAGTGGCAAAAAAACCAAATGTGTAATTCCGAAATACTACACCAGATGAACTTCCGTAGGATACACGACCCTCTATGATTCCTTACAGCCCTAGAGTAAGAGTTTATTTAACATAGCCTTGGACCGTGCACTAGATCAGATGCTGAAAATTTCATTAACGGCAGGAATAACCAATACCTGGATGTTCTAGTACCTGACCACTAGACCAACCACTCACAAACATGTGTTAGTTAAGTGAAGAAGGTATCTCGACACTAGCACCCACCCTTCATATTCCCATACTCCCGGATATTCATGCCCGAACCCGTATGTATTTTCCCCACTTTATCAACCAACCACCGTTAGAAATTGAAAATTTAATGTGAAGGTGAGCTCAATGTATGATGCATGATAACTTGCAATAGAGCTACTGGTAAGTCAAGTGACACCAACCTCCAGGAAGAAGGGGAAATAGTAAAATCACTATACTATGTAGAATAGGTATATCACATGAATTCAGCTGCTCACTATTTTTTAGGGATTTGAAGGCAAAAGGAGATCATTTATCAGGATACAATCAATGGGGTATACTAGGGGACACAATCGTAAACCTACCCCATAATCTTGATTCCTCCAGACTCGCCTTAATGCTGCAGGAATGAAACAAAGATGATAAACATCAGATACTGTTGGTCCCAGGTCAGAATGCTTGTTTATTTAAATCAGTGCCTACCATTAACAAGAAAATTCAGATTCCTTCATGCCTAAACTGGAAAATTTAGAGTTGGTGGTCCATAAAATATACATTATTTAATGTGATTTTGTGCCCCCTATAATAGCCAGGAAACGCCAGGCTACTACAAACATGTGTAAAGCTCCTGTTAGCATCTGAGTCTCACCCACTATTAGCCTTTGATAATGCCCCAAACTGTGGATATTCTGTAGGTTCTGATAAGTGCTGAGTACATTGTTCATAAGTTCATAGCAATTGGTTTCTCCATAAACCCAGTGGGCACCCTTGCTGTAGCCTCTGGCGATTTTTGAAACCGTGGAGATGATCTTTATTTAGTATTTAGGTTGTAATGCTCATTAAAATTCAAGATAGTGTGGTGTGAATAATGTGTATTTAAAGGTAGATGTCTACATATAACACAAGGAATTTTCTAGGCCAAGATAACAAGATGACCGGTGTTGATGGAGGCAGCTGATGTGGGATACAGGTATTTACTGGGTATGGATGGATGTATGCTGCAAGACAGGTCAAACGTACAAGCAGGAACAAGCATCTGAGTAGTCAAGATGGGAAGGGTGGGTAGTAGAGAAAGGTAGTGTAATCGTAGCGAGAAGCTTAAACGGATTGCAGGCTGACGACGACGAAGAGGGAAAAGGAAAGGCACGACCGTGGGAAAGGTGGTCAGACTCTCACTTGCTCGACTGTAAATACAGTAGCTCTGAAGATCCGACCGATCGCCGCACAATCAACCAAGCCAGCTCTACGTCAAAGAGCCGGCGGGGCAGATCACCGATGTCCAAAACCAGCTCGATTTCTAAGAATTTCCCCCGCGAACTATTCACAAAGGGCGGAGTTCTTCTATCGAAATCCGGATTTCCAAGGTCAAGGAACCAACCTGTATTGTCGACTAAGTAATCTATCATAAGTAGAATTGTATTTCCATCTGTCCATCTCTTTGTATTCACCTTGAGCATCTAAAAGCTGGTAATGTAGGGTATTATTATCGAGGATAATGACTGGCAGACAGGTGAAAAAGTACGAGAGGAACGGAGCCAAAAAATAGACGTATGCACAGTGAGCCTAGATTGACTTAGTGAAACAATTTCTCCCGACGGTCCCCCCCGGACCCGGACCTCAACGCATAGAGATATTGCGAGTGGGTGATGTACCGCAGTCATGCAAGTTTCTCCCCTTCTGTGGTGGAGAGGCTTGAACAAGAGGGGGGGTCGAGGAGACTGGCTATAAAGTCATGAGCCTAAACTGCTATCGCCTCGTATCACCATGTACCAATGTCTTTCTCAGTGACTTTCACGGTATCAGCCTTAGACGTACAGTATTCTGCCTGTCATCTTGAGGGCAATCACCTCCAGAATGCTATTATTACGGTGGCAATTATAAGTTCTGGCGGGATCTTTCAATTTGACATCGGCAAAATGGCGGAATATGGTTTAACTTGCTTTCAATCTCCATTCCGTGTGCTACTTCTCTTGAAGGGCGGCGGGATTGAGAGTCGCTCAAAAGCGGACCCCTTCCTGAAAAACAGATCTGGTCGTCTTGGTCCGGGGCTGGTGACTGATTCAGTTATAAATGAGCGCCGTGCAATCCTCTTATTTGCCCTTAACTCGCATCATAATGATATCAGACAGTCTCTTCGAGCTTGGTTACAGGCTACTAGATAGGGTGAGCCACGAATCTGTCCCCGAAGTAAACAAAAAATTGACTTCAAATCCCAATTCTCCAAGGGTCAAATTCCCGATTTTATCCTGAAACTCGCTATTCGTGCTGTACTCCGTCAACGTCTACGGGAAATTGACCACGGGTCATTGGAAGCCAACCATGCAGCAAAGATGGACTGGATAGCCGGTGTAAAGGCTAGAATGTCCATCGCTGACGTCCCTGACAAGGCCAATGAGCAGCATTATGAAGTAAGCGCCAGTTTTCGATCATCACAGACAAGACCCGAGTTCCTCTTTAGATTTCAACGGATTTCATCCTGTCGACTTTGGGACCCAACGCTAAATACTCCTCTGGTTTATACCCAACCGGACAAGAAAGTTTGGGGGAGGCGGAGATTCTCATGTTAGAGAATTATTGCGAGAAGGCTCATTTGGAAAATGGATTAGATATTCTGGACTTGGGCTGTGGTTCGTTTGCTTCCATCATATGTTCTCCGAGTATTCTATGAATCACGGGCACGTAGGATGGGGCAGTCTATCTCTTTTCCTCGCACAGGTATGATTTCAACTCAGTCACATTCTATGTCAACCTATTGTGATTTTTCCTTAGAAATACCCGAATTCGAGGATAGTTGGTCTTTCGAACTCTACCACGCAGAAGGTGTATATAGAGAAGACAGCGATTTCCCGTGGGGTTACCAATTTGGAGGTGAACCTGTGACCATTACTTTCAACCGACGACTACTGATACCTGTTGCATCATACGTGTAGATCATAACTGCAGATATAAACACGCATAAATTCGACGAATCGAGGCGGTGCGTCTTTCTCTGTCACGTTACTTAGTCTGTCCTGACGACATTCACGTCGCAGATTCGACCGTATCGTATCGACTGGGGTGACTCTCTACTTTGCCTTCAGGCGTCTAGGCTATGACTCTAAAACCGCTCTAAATCTTAAAGATGTTTGAACATATGAAGAATTATCAAATTCTTTTCAAAAAGATGTCCACTTGGCTGAAATCGCATGAATCGTTGGTTTTCATCTCCGTCTTCTGCCATATTTCAACACCGTACCATTTTGAAGAAGGAGGTGGATGGATGGCGGAGAACTTCTTCTCAGGTTTGTTGGCACTCTCTTCAAGAGTGCGGTCTCAACCCTTCTTAGGTGGAACGATGCCATCCTTTGATTTGTTTGTGCGTATTTCATCACGATGAGTTACATGAATGGCTTAATAAATCAATGCTATCAGACGTACTTCCAAGACGACCTAACACTCATCAAGAGCTGGTATCTATCAGGCATAAACTACTCAAGGACAGCCGAAGATTGGTTGAAGACTCAAGACCAGAACAAACAAGGTCAGGGATCACCTGATCATATTGAGTCGTGTGAAGTTGCAAGCTCAACATATGCCCTCTATTCGTAGCCGGTCTGGAAGAGCTTCGAAACTATGCAATAAAGAGAGGAAGCGATCCTATTGAGGCAGAGAAAATCTTCTATCGGTAAGTCTATTGTATTGCCCTGGATGCCTCATAATTTACCTGTTTGATCCCCTAGATTCCGAGTTTTTTACATGGCATGTTCCGAGTTGTTCAGAATGAACGAAGGTCAAGAGTACGTTATGTTTCTTTTGCAGTCTTATTCTCTTCCAAGTTAATTGCGAGCCGGCTTGTTTTTTCTTTACTCTGTAGATGGGGAGTCGGTCATTACCTATTTCGACCGAAGAAATGACTGTGAAATAAGTAGGAAGATTTTTACGTAGTTATAGTGCAAGGAGAGGAGTAAAAAGTGGACGATCCTGTTGTTAGCTCAGTTGAGCCATTCTCACTTCGACCAATTCACATCTCCCAAATAAGTATATGTCCTGGAGTAAACGTGCCTTGATGAATCTTAGCACATTCATGCTTCGCTTTTACTTGAACAACCGACCCTCATAGTATCATACACATAAGCTGCATCATATGGTCCTTGAATCATTCCTTCCTTCCATATTCCCTCCCCAAATTGTTAAAGCTTTCTCAAAGAGGACGCATAATCTTCGGACCCTTCATTCATGTCGATTCATCTATCTACACTACACTGGTCGACATCTGTTTCGAATTCACATGACTCTCATCCGCGGACCTCGATATCCTAATGCAAATCATGTTGGGGAAGCATCTCCACTTCCCAGACTAATTTTAATCCTGACACGATTATGTACAATACTTCGATATTTGGATTTGATTAGTTGCCCAAAGTGTATCTTAGACACAGGGCTGCAGTCCATAGTCTTTAAATCCTTCTATCCTTCTCTTTCCTCTTCCCAACTCATCCAGTTCTTCTCGAAGAGGCATATCTATGCTATATATCAATGGTAAAACTACATCTGACTTATTATGGTGGCAGCCTGGCTTTTCAGAACAGTGATGCAGAAGTGCAGCCTCAAGAGACATTTTTAAGGATCCTGAGATAATGAAGTGTGTTCCTTGTTGGATTTCCAGGTGTGGGTGATTAGATGACGAGGAGTAAGGTAGGTTTGCAATTTCACTGAATGGTAAGATCAGCTTGAATTAGGCAAACTGATGAAGGAGTCCAGTGTCTATCTAAATCTTTATATACTCTACCATGTATCTAGAATGTTCTACAGTAAGTGAGAATGCCGAGTAAAAGCTTGGATCTTGAGTCACTACAGCATGTTCTGGAATACCAGTGAAGATACTTGCACAGGCTTGCTGCTTCCACAGCCTGAATCTCAACATTCCTACTTCAATTTCCACAGTTCAAGGTAAGGCTATGAAGCCTCTAATCAATCAGAACATGTGTAATCACCTTGCCAAGCTTGATTAGCCATAACTAGCCTATGCCCTCCACTTTACTGAGTTATGGGAAGTGTGATATTAAAGTTTCTAATTTCACCTACTTAAGATCTTTGATGGTAACCAGCAAAGTTTGACAGAATCAACTACAAATTTTATGAACAAGTACCACAACAATGCTCAATGCAGAGTTGCTGCACATCTTCTACACCAGCTTCGAGGCACATGCTGTCGTTGTTGTTGGCGACAACCAGTTTATCATGTCACTGCTCCCGAGAGCACCTAAGCGGGTATATCCCAATTTCAACATTCAATGCATATCAACAGCAAGGAATAGTGGTATATACTATACAGGAAGTGCCTGCCCTAATTCTATTCTACTATTCTGCTTTTTTGTCCTTGACCATATCCCAATCTGTCAGGAGTCTTCCCCCTGCCCTGAATACCACACATTGTAAACATTATCGTGTAAATGCAACAGAAAATGACTCAAACCCTCTAACTCACATGATATTCATCACTGATCTAACTCTCTGAATATGCAGGGGACATCTCTTCATGTGCCACTGTATAATCATGCATACAAGACCCTAACCAAGTCCGCCATTAACACAGTGCAGAATTTAGTGTGTACGTCATCAGTGCACATGATAGGATCTACGTGTGTGGGTGCAGAGTTTGGCTCAGGTTGAGTAGTTGTAGGGGATTGGACAGCACAGAGTCTGGGGCCTAGTCTTCAATCAGATGATGAGGTGCTGAATTCAGCATCTCCAGCTGGCGTAGATTGGGAGTTTCCATGAGGGTTGAAGTTTGTGGACTTTGCATCTTGGAGAGACCCCATATTTGTCACAAGAACTCCATCCCTTTACCCCTATGAATCAGGTAGAATGAAAGGTGTTGGTAGATATTAAGATGAGATTTCGAGTGTCTCAGATTGTGGTTATCTGGGTGATCCAGCCTTTTCCTGTTGTAGGTAGTAGCACATCAAAGCCACCAAAACCACGAAAAGAATTGCTACACTTGCGGAAACTCCTGCTACCAATAGCTGTATCTTCTGAGAACCATTCCTCTTGGCAATAACTGTGTGTGTTTTATTGACCAAAGGGCTAGGGACAGCATGGGTAAGAAACATAGCACAACAAGTAGGATTGGGTCAAGCACAAAAATTGATGAAGGGAGTAGGCGTGGACGAGCATGATGGGTGTGAAGTTTAGAAGGAGTTACCAGTACAGCAGCCAAACGTTGTCTATATCAGCTACTGAGACTCTCAACTGTCAATGGTGACAGAGCCGTTATGCAGAATGCAGCCCAATAAGATATTTTAAGAGATGAATAGGTATATTTCTAATTCAGTCTCAACATAAAGCTATTTTATCATTCAGAACATGCATAATCAGCACCAATCTTAGTTGGCCACTGCCCAGACTTACATTTAGACTATGACCCCGGTTTAATGAGCTGAGAAGTCTACTTAATGAATGTTTCAAAAGGAGAATAGAGGTTATTGTTGAGGTAAGTGCAAGGACAGAATATGTTAGAAGCTTGTCATGGATTCTTTCAATTTCTTTATTCTGTTTGATTCATCCATTACTCATTAATTGAAAGATAAAGTACATACTTGATACATACAGAACATTCTAGATGCTCTACTTGTAGGTATAACAGTCTGAGTGTAAAGCATAACCAGAGAAATACACGCTATCTCCTTATTTACTTGTGTGATCCTTGGCTAGCTAATGACTGCACTTCTAAGACTATGACCTCAGCATTGAGCTATGGGCATCAGCAAAAACTGTAAAAGGTCTTGTCTGGTTGCTGGTCTTTATATACCCTGTATCTAGTCATTACAAGTTATGGAGAATTCAATGGGGGTCTTAACTTAACCTTACTGTAAACTTGTGATTAATTACAATTCCCCAAAGCCATAGCAGAGAGCTTCAACATAGTTAGAACAGGGTTATAATCTGGTTATAACTGCCCAAAACTGTGGCAGGTAGTTAAATCCCAGTCAGAATGATTGTCATAACTAGTGTATAACCCCTTGAACCTGGTTGTAAGAAGTTTATAACTGCTCAAAACCATAGCAGGGAGTTGTAACTCAGCCCAAACCACAGACATAACTGAGATTAACACCCTCATGACTGGAATGAGGTCTCCCAAACAGTTACTACAATCATTGTTTCTTGCCAGAACACTCCCAATAGTAAAATCAATAACTAGCACAGGACATCAAGGTCCACCATGGGTTTGTTGCTGTTTCTTGTTCAAAGATGCCAAAATAGCCTCAGAATAGTAACATCAGTCTGGGGAGCACCCCAGCACACAAAAAAATACATTTGTAAGTCAAAATAAATTAGGGTATAAGTAGAACAAGTGGTCTATAAATTATAATAATACAATGGCTCAGTTGGATAACACACTTGTATCAATAAACACTTTTCTAAGGTCTAGAGTTCAATTCCCCCTAGTCATAAACTTCCAGTAAATAAATAAGTTAATAGACTTTGAAATGAAATAATAAAATAAATATCAAGTAGTGAAAAGTAAGTACAATGGTAACCATCAGTGGGCTTATCATCTTTTCATCCTTTCTTAATCCCTATACCCCACCTTCATCACAGTCACTTCCCCCACATATCGTTCCGCATTCTCTTCATCTGGGGAAGATAAATTACTGGACCCTCATTGACGCACTCGAATGTTATCCGGTCTGGTTAGGGAATAACTTAGGCCAATCCCATTTTGTGGCAATGCAACTGAACGAATGAACTCACCCTCTCTAATCCGCATGACTCTTCGCCGACATGACTCTCTGGGTATGCAGGTGGCATCTCTCCACGCCATGCGCCATCTTGCAGACGTGTATGCAGGACTCGAACTAAGTCAGCCGTTGACACGGCATGGAGTCTCGTGTGAAGGTCGTCACTAAGGAACGTAGAATCTTCTCGTGTGGATGAAGAGCGCGGTTGATCTCTAACCCGCTCAAATTGAAAATTTCCATGAGTTTGAATGACACGAGGTGTTGTGCTGCTAAGAAGAGGTTCGGAATCGCTGGACTCCCTTCCAGCGGGCTTAACTCCGGAAATTTTGCGAGAATCAATAATTGTTGCCGCTGGCTGGACAGTTGGACGAGCCGCATCTATTGAAGTTACAGGGAGCGGTGTTGAGCGGATAACGCTATTCCCGGGGCTCCCCAATGGATCCGGCGAGATATTGAATGGGGTTGGGAGGTATTCAGACGGTATTTCGAGTAGTTCGGATCGTGATGGTCTCGTCTTTCTTAATGTTTCTCGCCTGGTCTTCCTCTCCTTTTTTGAGCACCAAAAGACCACGACGACAATTATTGCCATGGCCCCAGTCACTCCTCCGACTATTACCCCAATCGGCGACGAGGCGGCCTCGTACCTTTTGACTAGTACTGTGGCCGTTTCATTGACAGGAACAATGGGAGTGGCGTGGACAAAACCCATGGTAAGGCCAGTTTGGATGGAGGTTAAGCAGTAAATTGATGAAGGGAGAAGGGAGGAATGAACATGGCAATCTGAGGTGCGGATTTTGGGGGGTAGGTAATGCAACAGCCTCAAGATAATACGCATGCGTTGATATCGTGGCCGATATCAGTGGTCTAGGTTCTAACTGTCACTATCCTACGGGAGCAGTGATGTGAGCCTCATGATCACATCTTTATATAAAATCTCAGGGATGAAGTAGGCTCTGGTTGAATGTCCACAGTACATAGGCTATAAAGGCTCTAACCAGTCAGTATCTGTGTGATCAGCCTACCAATTGGTCCTGCATAGCTTTCATCAAGCAGGAAGGGAGAAAAAAGACACGATCTCAGTACACAACTAGCTCTCACCTTACTAGAAACATCTCGTCGGATCCGATGGACCATCTAAGGACTTAATGACAAATAACAATAGCTCGGTTGCATCTAGAAATCCATAGTCCGAGAACGACTCGCTTAGGAGAAGCGGAAAAGAGCGCCTCAGCAGGAGTCATGATAGCTCCGGGTTGCGGGCAAGAATCTGCTGTCTAGCGTTGCTTGTTCGGACAGATACTGAGACTGCCGAGGGCGGAAAGAATGTGCCGTTAGATGAAGAGGCGTTCATTGATCTCCTTCGCAGGCCTGTGTCGGACATGAGGCTAGAATAAATCAAACACTTGACAGGCACTGTTCAAACTCGTGCCCATCTTTTTAACAGCAAGGCCGGCTTCCGAAAAATCAAATTGAACCAGCGCTGATATCTGTCTCAGTCCTATCATTCCCATCTCGCACATTACACAAGTAAGGCAGGGTAACAATCTGAGTTAACTTCGCAAACACGTTCGTTTGCGAGAATAAACTAGGACACGAGATTTCGTCGAGCGGAAATATTGAATATTGAGTGGCGTTGATCCCGCTGTATAAACTATCGAAGGTGAACGATACGATTGTACATGCATATGAGAAGGACTCGACGTACTATGCAACCCAAGAGCCACAAATTTGAAGCCGAGCCTCCGTCGAGGGTGATACTGAGGGAAGGCGAGGCTCAAAATGAGGGTCATCGTAAACGGAAAATTTGAATTTGTCGCCGTGACTGTTGCGAATGGTTACGTATGTGTTGGTTGAGTCATAAGCTGCTTCTGCTCGGTCTACGCCTTTGAAGTCCCATGGCCAACGCTTCCATCAGCTTCGATCATGACAGTAATAGCTATGTCCTCAACTATACTGGTAGCCTCGATTTTTCTTGATGAAGAATTTTTTGACCTTACCTAACTCGGCAGAGACGCGGTCGGATTCCAAGTTGAAGCAAAATTTGATGCGCTCGCTAACACAGTTCACCACCCACGGGAGCCACGGTGGAAAATCTAAGCTCTCTCGGAGAACTCCACTAACGGTCCCATCACTACTGCTGTGTACACTCTACAATGATTGATGCACAATTCCACTTCAGGCCTCATTCCTTCTCACGGGCCCCGATCGAGCTCGACGTATCAAATATGAGATACAAGTGAGTCACGTTCTCGATACTCTGTTAGTCTAAGGGAGCTCGACTGAGTACTTGGAGTGTTGTCGACGTGAATACGTGGTGCAGATCTGTGCTTACATTATCGATAAACTCTCCTTTTCACCTGTTGTCTCGTTCCTTTGAATTCGCCACCCCGCTCACCTCCAGTTGCTTTGGATTGGAGGGTTACACGGGAGGCAATACCTGTCCCTGCTAGCTGAGCAGTTGAAAGAAATTCAATGTTCATCGCTATCGGATGTGCATTCATATGTGATTCCCTTTCCAACGAAGTCGCTTGTGGGACCACTTAGGGGGCAACATCCCGCCTTGGATCCGCCGGAATAATGAGTGGGGTTGGAAAGTATTCGTGTGGGAGCTCGAGCATTTCGGGTTGTACTTGCCTAGTTTCTTCCTGCAGTCTCCTGTTATGCCTTTCTTGGCGTCGGTAGCAAATAACGAGGGTCCCGATAATAGCCCCAATACCCCCAAATGTTGCTTCAATAGATGCACACATTCTCCTGCCCATCGTCCTTACCGTCCTCCTTGCCGAAGCACTGTAGTTTCATCGAACGCAGGAGCGGTAACACTGACAAGAGAGGGAACGGTCGAAGTAGGGAGGGGCCATGGTAAAGCGAGTTTGTATGAGAAGTTCAACAGGGAATTTGATAAAGGGAATAAGCAAGAATGAATGTCATGGAATATCGGTGCGGCGGATTAAATTTCACTGTTCATGGTGGCTGATAAGAACAGTGATGCGGCGGGTAGCTAACGAATATCTTTAAATATCTTGGGAGATGAAGCAAGAGGTTTTTGGTTCAAATTCACTATACTACAAGGTGAAGTATGCTTGAAGCCTAATTAAACAGGTTGTGTGATAAGCCTACCAACTTTGGTGGGGAATTCACCGCATTTCTGAAGGTTTTACATTCAGATGATTTCTCCACCTTTTACTAGATAATAAGGCGTATGATATCAAAGCTTCTGTTATCATGAAGTTCAGATCACTGACGTTAGAAATGCCTGACAGCATTTGGGGAGACCAAGCTATCATCATAAATTGTGCAACGGCAACGTAATATAAATCCTGCACATATTCAACTAAGCGGAATTTAAGAACCAGAAGTTACAGGATGTTCAAAGGAAGGGATAGATGTTGTAAATTCGGATTTACCTTCATCCTTCTCTTCCGCCCGTACCCACTTACTTATCCAATACCTAATAGCTACAGCCTACATATATTTCCTCAGGCTCTATGTGTACCCATTCCGCCTTTATCCTCTCAGACTATTTGATTTATATGTTACCTATAAAGACTACAATGTCCTAGCCACAAAAACCAGACTTGAATCTACTCTTTTCCCATCAGTTCTACATTAGGTTATGGGCCCCGGTCTTAACTGAACATTCTCGCATATACAGTACTAGAATCATCCAGCTCCACCACTATCATGACTTCGGACTCTGCCGCCACTAGTGCCTATCGCATCACCCATCTCCAAGGTGCTCCCGACCACCCGACATGGAGAATCAAGATGCTAGATATCTTGAACGACATGGGCCTCGAGGATTATGCTCTTGGCATTAATACTCAACCCCTGGATCCCAACGCCCTCGTTGATTGGAAAAAGAAGGATCGCCAAGCCCTCTCTGCCTTTCGTCTCCGAGTCGCAGAAGCCCCCCTCGTCTACATCTCAGGATGTGAAGCCTCCGCCGATGCCTTCAAGATCCTCGACAACATGTACTGACCCAAGGGAGCCATTGGCATCGTCACTGTACGTCGAAAGTTATTCCGTACCCAGTGTGAAGAAGGAGAAGACGTGGAGGAGCATATTCGCACCATGACTCGCTACCGACAGCAGTTGATGGCTCTCAATGCAAAGCTCACTGAGGACGAATTTTGCATCACACTCCTCACGTCCCTCCCCGACTCATGGAACAACTTTATCTCGGGAATTGACACTTCTTCCCTCGACGACTCCACAAAGCTTATTGCTCGGATCTTGGAACAATCCCTTCGCAAGGATGCCAAGCCGAACTCAGACGACCTTGCCCTTGCCGGTAAACTGTCCCATGGAAACAAGAATTCACCCAAGTCCAACCTAGACTGCTATGGATGTGGTCGCCATGGACACATCAAGAAGGATTGTCGCGACACAGCTGCAGGGAAGACCTTCACCCCTGAGCAGAAGAAAGCCAACTATGAACAGTCAATAAACCGAGGACGCAGCAACAACAATCGTGCTCACATCACTCAGGAGACCAGCACCGAGACACCTGCCAATACAGAATATGCCTTCATGAGCAAGGACTCTGTGGATAGTCTCCCTCAGGACAGCTGGCTGGTAGATTCTGCCACCACAAAGCACATTATTCGCAGCAAAGAGCATTTCACTTCCTATACCCCAACTCCCGGCCACTCGGTTGTTGGATTTGGAAGCTCACCGTCCCTCGGACGAGGCGATGCCACCGTTGCAATTCATGTCGGAAACCAGGCCTACAATATTACATTCCACAATGCATTGCACGTACCTGACGCTCCATTCAACCTAATTTCAGTTGGTCCGATGACCAGCGCAGGTTATGAGCTCAAATTCAAGGACAAATGGTTGTCCGTCTATTCTCCTGGCCCGAAACCACGTGAGGTGATCCGTGGTACACGCGTTGGTAACCTGTACACTGTCAAAGTCACTCGAAAATCCCCCTGGTTCCCATCCTCTATTTCGTTCCCATCATCCACAGCCGCTGATCCTTTGCCACCTCCTCCCATTGTTATTGAAAGCCTAGCATTCCCATCTAATCCCACTACCAAATGTCGTTCCTGGAAAGGTTGGCACTGTGCATTTGGCCACATGATGCCTGCCTCTGTCAAACAACTAAAGGAGAAAAATATGGTCACTGGGATGAATGTTGATGAAAAGAGCTCACCCACATTTGATTGCCCAACCTGCAACAGGGCCAAGCAAACCAGATTCCCATTCCCAAGCGAAGCCGAGCGCAAATTTGATGAAATTGGTGATCTAACATTCACCGACATATGGGGACCTCCAAAGACCATGGGAATCAACCAAGAGCGATACTTCATCTCCTTCACCGATGCTTATACTCGCCGTCGGGTTGTTTACTTCATGAAGCAGAAATCTGAGGTGGAGGAACGGATCAGACAGTACCATGCCTACATCCTGACACAGACTGGAAAGAAACTCAAGGCCTTTCGTTTTGACAATGGAGGTGAATATGTGTCTGGGAAACTGAAAAAATTCTTGGCCGATGAAGGCATCCGTTGTGAATACACTGCTCCTCACTCACCCCAGCAAAATGGCGTTGCAGAACGTCTCAACTGCACCCTCATTGAACATGCCCGAGCCATGCTAGCTGAACACAACCTCCCACTCTTTCTCTGGCCCGAAGCTGTTGCCTATGCCTGCTACCTCAGCAACAGATCCCCCACCCACGCTCTGAAAGGAGATATCACACCCGACGAGGCCTTCTGGGGAAAGAAACCCGATGTCAGCATGATTTTTGAATTTGGTACACCATGCTGGGTCTTGCGACAGGACGGAAAAAGCCAGAAAATCACTTCAAAGTCACAGGAATTCCGTTTTACCGGTCTCTCTGATGAGTCCCGAGCCTGGCATTACTATAACCCTGAAACGCGAAGAATCCAGACCTCCCGCAATGTTGTCTTCTTTGAGAATGATGAAACCAACAACAATGCCATTGACTATACAGAGATTGAACCTAGGGTCGAACAGTCAGCACTCGGGGGGGAGCAGGGAACATATGAACATGATTTCGAGTTGCCGACTGAACCCTCACCTACTTTGACTCCCACACCTCTTCCCACTCCTACTCATAGTCCACCACCACAGAGAGTTAGACTGCCAGCACCTAAAGCCCCACGAGACATCAGCAGCAATATTGACACCAGCAATATCCTCCCTGGTCGTCGTGACACAGGTCCAGTCTTGAATTACAGGTTGTTGAACAATCCTGATTCACGCTCACCAAAAAAGCCGGATGCCTGGAAGACAAGAGTACCAAGCAACAGAGCCGCATTAGCCTTTCCAACCATAGCTGACTCGGTTACAGATGATCCACTCACTGTCGCTGAAGCTCAGTCTCGCACAGACTGGTTGAAGTGGAAGGAAGCGATGGATGCTGAAATTGCACAGCTTCAAAAACTCGGCACCTACACACTTACATCTTGCCCACCAAACAGAACTGCAATAGGCTCGAAATGGGTTTTTCGGCTCAAACGAGATGACACTGGCAACATCATTCGCTACAAGGCCCGCCTTGTTGCCAAAGGCTTCTCCCAGGTCCCTGGTATTGACTACGATGAAACATTCTCCCCTGTAGTGCGGATTGAGACCATCAGACTCCTTATTGCCCTCTCTGCCCGCTACAACCTCAAATCCCACGTCATTGACGTCGTCGGTGCTTATCTCAACGGAGTTCTTGAGGAGGAAATCTACATGCAGCAGCCAGAAGGTTACAACAATGGCACCACACAAGTCTGTAAACTCCACAAATCACTCTACGGCCTTAAACAATCAGGACAGGTATGGAACATTGCCATGAACTCTCTATTCCTTGAACTTGGATACACCCGCCTCCTCTCCGATCAGTGTGTCTATGTTCATCGCAACAAAGCTGGAACCGTCATCATAGCTGTTCATGTCGATGATATGGCTATCTTCGCATCCAATGACCAAATCATGAAGATTGCCGAGGATGAAATATCCCAATGGTACACCATCAACCGACTCGGCCAACTTCGCCAGTTACTAGGCATGGAAATCAGACAAGACAAGGAAGCAATTACAATCACTCAGATCCAGTACATCACTCGCATCCTCGAAAGGTTCGATATGCAGTCTTGCAACCATGTCCATTCTCCCATCGACACTCATGTCAAACTCGACAAAACTCCCGCTGATCAATCCTACCCCGAGGTCAAATCTGTCTATCAGAATATCATCGGATCCCTTATGTATGCAGCCATCACTTCTCGTCCCGACATTTCATTCGCCGTACAGACCCTGTCCCAATTTTCGGTCAACCCCAATCCCACTCACCTCACTGCTGCCAAACGAGTTCTTCGCTACCTCCAAGGCACTTGCACTCTCGGCATCCGCTATTCCAAGGGTGAAACCAAACAAGACCTCGCTGTATTCTCCGATGCGGACTGGGGTAATAGCCCTGATGACCGTAAGTCAGTCTCGGGATATGTCTCAATGTTTGCAGGGGGAGCCATTACCTGGAATTCCAAAAAGCAGCCAACTGTTGCGCTTTCCAGCATGGAGGCTGAATACATGGCTCTCGCCGCCGCCACCCGGGAAGTCTTATGGCTGCGCACCCTCTTCACTGAACTTGAGATTGATTTGCCTGACCCAACGTTAATTCTTGTCGACAACCATGGTACCATCTCCTTCGCCCAAAATTCTGGATTCCACGCTCGTTCCAAACACATCGACATCCGACACCATTTCATTCACGAGAATATCGCCTCTAACAAGGTGACAGTTCACTACTGCGCATCTGAAGACAATACAGCCGATGTTTTCACCAAGGGACTCACGAGGGACAAGCACGAACACCTCGTTGTTCTTCTCGGTATGATTCGTACTTGAGGGGGAGTGTTGTAAATTCGGATTTACCTTCATCCTTCTCTTCCGCCCGTACCCACTTACTTATCCAATACCTAATAGCTACAGCCTACATATATTTCCTCAGGCTCTATGTGTACCCATTCCGCCTTTATCCTCTCAGACTATTTGATTTATATGTTACCTACAAAGACTACAATGTCCTAGCCACAAAAACCAGACTTGAATCTACTCTTTTCCCATCAGTTCTACATTAATAGAGGTGAAAACACATGGCGATCCTTGGACGGAAACTCAAAAAGGTACGGTGAGTACCCTAAACTCCGTCACGCTCTCCTAGGAAGACCCTGATCGGGAAGCGAGAAGGAGCGCGCACTGGGTGGCCGAGGCAATGCCCCGAAGACGACGGTTATCGGGACTTCCGAGAACTAAAACGAAGAAAAGTCCGAACCACTGGGCGCTGAGGTTAAGTCAGACGAAAACACGAGGCAAAAAATGACAAGATCGTGAGCTTACTATCTTGGATCAGAGCCTATGAAACGTAACGAACTGTCCAGATCTGAAGATTCTGAGGCAATTCTGAGGCATAGACCAAATGACGGCCCATCATGAGTGACCCTTGGCGCTTGAGCTTTGTGACGAGGACATGATTCAACGTGAAGGTGAGAAAACCAAGGCAGCTCACAACAAAACACGGAAGTACTTCCAGGGAGTAGGGCGAGCAGCACGCGTAATTTTGCTTTGGGGAGAAGCAACGTGTGTCCCAAGAAGGTCGATGGGCGGAGGTGATAGAACGACAAGTCGGACCACACTTTGGCTGTTTTTTTAGTAGCAACACCCTCACTCGCGATGACCATGTGCTTCAAATAGCTAAAGGTTAACGGGCCGGGTACTGCTGAACTTCAGCACTTGGGAAACAGGCAAGGAGCGACGGTCCGGTTTCAAGAATCTTTGATGAACATAAAGAAGCTCGGTCAATTGGCAACAGGACTTACCGGTACCTCACAAGCATCGCAGCTTGTTAATCTGCCATCCAGAGTCCTCCAGTAATATCCTTAGCTAGAGCAACACGGACAGTACTAAGTAAATGGCTGCAGGCGTGTCATGGTCGTGCGAAAATGAAGATTACGTCCCTAAAGTGACATATACGAGCTTCGCTCGCGCCGCCTTCGGCAGCGCCGGGAGCTTGAGAAACGGTCGGATAGATAAGTAAGCGACGGCTAGATAATCAAAAGTCGCTTAGATAATCAAAGTTCATTCCCAGGCGCTGTCGCATTCTATATAGAATATAGATATTCGGACAACTCCGAGGACTGCTCGTCGTTCGGAGGCTCGGAGTTTGGGAAGATATGGGAACTTTGATGCATCCGATGTGGGTCGGGCACACAGCAGCGTGATCTTCCGAAGGTAATTTCGTTCTCTCGCAAGAATCAGTTCAACTTGATTAGTCTGATGAGTACTATATATAACATTCTCCAATCTGATGAAATCACAGCCAAGATAGCTCGAATAGATGAAGCAGGGATGGGCGGTGAGCATAAAATGTAAGGTAGACGAGAGTGAGCGTCAAGCAGTGGAATGAGATGTTCGTGGGTCGATGAAAGGAAAAGAGTGTTTAGCCAACCTCAAGGCTTATGCTCAGCTGGAGCCTTAAGCTTGATGCCTTGCTCCTGGCTTCGCCGCACCGGCATCTGAAACTCATCAGTTTTCGGGATTCGATTTGATTTCGGGGAATTCAGTACAAAGGCCGAGACTTTTCCATTTGACCGTATTTCCGTTCAGCTATTTTCAGTACATCAATATCTGTGGTACCTCACCAATACCTCGAGCATATTTTCCAAATAAGAAAAACTTTCAAGATTGGTGATAAACACCCTATTAGAGCATTTCTGACACAGTTCACATTTTCATTTGACTGTATATCCTTCCTGATTTAGTTAATTTCAATACACAAATTCTTTCGAGCATATTTTCGTCTTCTTAGTGTGCTTCTTCCAATACTGCCATGCTGACCGGTATCAATGTAGCACCTGTCATGAGCATGTGATGTGGAAAAGATGGGAGAAGATCTGATTTTTGCGGGACGATGGAAGACTGATACTATGTATCTTTCGAATCTTTGTTAGTAACCAACTCCCCGAAGGCGACATGCGGGACCTGGTTAGATAATTTGGGGACTATTCAGTGCTATCCAGTATATAAGGACCTTCAGGCTGATGTTTGGATTTGTACCCCCTTGATGAATATGGCTGCGGAGATGATCGCTACTGTATCAAAATTGTCTATGCTGGCACTCTCCGCACACTTATTCAGACGAGTGACCCTTCCCCCAACTCAGAACCCGAGCCTACCGCCGGGAGGTCCGTCATTAGCCGAAAAACGAGAATGGGTCTTCATTCGAGTCATCGTATATATTTACCCAGTGTTTCGGGTGAGTGAATTTCAGAATCTGTTCTTTGCTTTCTAAACCGTATTTCAGGCGGTCTATACGACGACCACTCTCTTTGAGTGTCTGTTCATCCTCACTCAGTATTTTGATGATTCGGCCTGGCGCACTTTCCTCCTCAAATATCTTCCGCTCCCATCACGTACCACGGAGCCTACCGGCTATTTGGCTGTATTTGGACTCCTTGTCGGTATCGCGGGAGGACTTATCCGAATTTGGTGCTTCAGAACCATGGGGCGCGCGTTCACATTCAACGTCACCAAATCGAGTCCAAAACTCGTAACTTCAGGCCCCTACTCACTCGTTCGGCATCCAGCCTACCTTGGGGCAACTTTATTGTGCATAGGGATAGCGGCATACCATGTATCTCCGGGATCGTGGCTTCGAGAAAGTACTGCCCTCAATTACCTAGCAGGAAAGGCGTTTTTGGGCTTCTTCATTTTCATAACGAGTGGTGTAATGAATGTTTGTCATATCCTGCGGACGGAGGAAGAGGATCGGTTGATGAAGAGCATGTTTGGGAAAGAGTGGGAAGCATGGAGTCGGGTTGTTAGATATAAGGTATTCCCTGGGCTATATTAGGGATATTTGGTGGTCACCCATTAGTGAGGCATGTATATCTATGGTTGACCGGGAGCATCGCTCATCTTCAAAATACATCTTCTTCATTCCCGTCCCCAACTAATTCAAAGCGCTTCATTAGAATACCGATCGAAGAGAAGGGGACATTAGAGGAGCTTCCTGCATGAGAAACGTGTCGAGCTGCGCAGCCGAACGTTGATCCGATGGTTTATACGGGAGTATAATTCGAGGCCATCCGAATTCCACGCACCTCGAAAGCTTTTGATATTCATGGTTTCGACTCGACAACTTCGCCGGTGGTGTGATATTCCAGGAAAGAAATAGTGGTAGAGGTTTCCCTGTGACCTTTGTGAGAGTTGAGCAAACCAAGGTTGAGTTCTCTTATTTTTCCAGTTTAGTTCAGCTTTTTCTTAGCACAGTAGCCCTTGATCCATGAAGAATGACAGGATTCCACCCCTACCCTTACCCACACCCACACCAATAACATTGGTAATCAAATTCCAGATGACAGACAAATTCTTGGTGGTGACAGGAAGGCAGCATTCAAGGGTTCCGATTGAGATAGCACAACTCAAATCTTCACTTTCATTACCTGTTTTCAATTGCATCCTGGCCTTACCTTCAATAATAGAGTGAGAGTGAAACTCTAAACAGCAATGACTGGTGACAATAGTTGAATTGTGTGCCACAGAATCAAAGATATTCTTAATAATTCTAATTCGTGATTCATTCTAATCCTACGAGTATGGGATGGAGCCCTCTGTGAACAACCATTGGTAGTCTCAATATAAGCATGCAAGTTGCTCATTTATTCTTGTCAAAGTCGACACGATCTCTGCCACTCTGGGAGACTGTATTTATCATGCAGGGTTACCTCAATCAAGCCATACGTACATACTTAACTTGATAAGTAAATCATTTACATGTGTCACGACGAAGTATGAATTGAATCATGCTTTAATAAGGTCTTTTTCAAACAGGACTAGGGCAGATGACATATGGAGGGTTTAGGCTTACTTGCAGAGAAAGGAATTACTTTTGATATTTCTGGCAACAATTATTTAAAATGTTGGTATATACACTCCAGATTAGAGGTCTATGCTGTTCCAAACCACGAAAAAAGTAATCTACATATATGGTGATTTTCACATCGCACACAAAGCATTGACAATCTCATATCTATTTCATTCTGAGTTCTACATATCACAGCAAGTAAATCTTTATCAGAGATAACATTTCATGGCTGAATGAGTACTTGGCTATGGAAAGCAAGAAAATGTATGTTGAAACTTAGATATCGATATAGATCACATTCCACTGGGATCCACGGCCCATAGTTGCCGCGGGTCCCGAAGCTTGTTGTGGGCACTCGGACGGTCCTACAACTGGGTTTTGGCCCGTTTGGGATTCGAACTCACGCCCCGAAAGACCACCCGCACATTCTTCCTAAGACCGGGATTCGGAATGCTACATTCAGGACCTTTTTCATTCAAATCCACCTCCCCAAACAACTTTTTCATCACATTATCTTCATTTGGTGTCCGCAACACCCAGGAAACACAGATAAAAACATGGGTAAAGACCCAAAGGCTTACAATACTCTACCACAACTGTTCGTTGTGAAATACACCGCTCTCTCGAAGCCACAATCTGCCAGTCAACTGCCGCCCATTTTTAATGGTCCATGGCTTTCAGCGGTGTTTATAATGTAAAGAAAGCTGGCTCTTGAAAGCCCAATATTCAATAGTGAAAGGTAGGTGACAGACAACTAGCAGAGGCCTTCTCATTCCGAATGTACCCCTGAGTGTTGTCCATTTTGTAAGGCAGGGGGCGTCCAGGATGTAGGGCTACACGCCGTAACCTGTGTACGGTGGCGGCGGATACAGTAGTATGGGTCTGAATCCATATCCAAGAGGCGCCCACTGGCTAAATTCATACGGAATGGTGGACAAGACAGTTATACACTGCATGCATGGAAGATTCGGGGATATTGTGATGTCAAACTGTAGGAATTGGCCTTTGAACAAATTAATTGAACAACGAAATCATATCCAAATAAAATCGGGATGTCCTGATCCACCAATCGTGGTTTCAAGAGGGTACCTGAAGGCCCTATACAGAGTACTTGAGTGCATTATGATGGTTGACCCACTATCATCCCTTTTCCCCTTATGGTTCTTGTTTAAAGCTATAAAAGGAGAATTACCTGACCTTCAGGGATGTAACTTGGCAGGAAAAGCGTATATATGGCTGTTAATACGGCTACCGTACCCACAAAAACACTGTAAAGTGTACAGTTTACAAAAGACAGCCCTCGAGCCTGGAGGTAACGGAACCTTCTCGGGCACAGTCATGTCTGTACCCGCCACTTCTATCTGTCGAAATATACAGCTACTCATAACAATATCGCATTCTGGGCCGATTTCACTACAACAGCCACCCCGCGCTATATAAACCCAAGTGAGATACAGAAGCCACCTTTGTAATATATTGAGACCCTCAGGTAAAATTGATATATATCGGAATGTTTGCGCGCGATAAAAATATTAGAGTCAAGATTGACAGATATCGGAATGATGTCCATGTGCGATAAAAAATTCGAGTACATACGTAGGTTATTTTTCGTGGGTTTGGAACAGCATATTCCCCTCCCCACCCCCCCCCCTACACTGTTCTGATCAGTACCCCACACTAGTCCTTGTCTTTTTTCTTCTTTTCCGTGCAGTGTACTCTGCTTTCCAGCCATACTCAGCAGTGTCAATTGGGATCTGATGCTATACCTTCAAGATTGTGAAACCCTTTTCTAGTTAGGTTCATTTTAGATTCTTGAATGGGAGTGAACATAGCATAGGAATGGATGACTGAAGGTATGTTCCGACCTGATATTTTCCTCTTAGTTTTATGTTTCTTTCCGCTATTCTTGCTCCAGTGTGTTGGAGTATGGTACTCAATCATACGAGCACGTCTCCAGCACTCGGGCATCTCAGCTACTGGATTGGCTGAAGGCACTGGGTAATTCGGTAGAACAGTATAGAATGTAAATAGCAGCTTAAATCATTGTTATTTTTGGAAATTTTCTGTTCCACGTACGAGACATCATGCGGGGAGCTTGGAGTAATTTTCTACGTAATCTCTGCCCCCCCCCCAAAAAAAAAAACTTTCACCTATAGACCTTCAAGGCCAGTAAATTCCGATCCGACCTTCTCACCCACAATCATGTGTAGAAATGAATGACTGTGATAAATGAAGATATATTCTGAGAAGGATCTAGTACTAAAGGAGATTGAGATTCACAACAAAATCAGTCAATGTTCTGATCCTGATGGTTGATGTCCGATGGTTGAGGTTTAAAGCAGTGAATAGACTGACATTATTTTCTTAAAACCACCCCTGGACGTGTACTGATTCATTACTCAAACCTCCCCCACCCTCTAGCATCTCCTCAATTATCTTGTAACCACTTTCTGTCTCTATAATGCCTTCCACAAGTGACCTTGAAGCAACTCTAGCACCTTACCTCAGTGCCCAGAGTATAATAGTTGAACCAATTTCCACCCTCTCTGTTTGGAATTTCTCCCATATCAGAAAGAAAAGATTGCTGAATAGCTTTTTGATAGGTGGTGTGGTTCCTGTATGGTGTGTATATGGTCATATTACTCTGAATCACCATCAATAACTTCACCTATAGGAATTTACTGTGTAGTTTTTGGGCTATCACTTCATGTCCTCTTCTGCAATGGAAGTTCTGCCCATAAATTATACACAGGGTGTTCCATAGCCTTGTTTGTTCTGGCAACTCTTTACATTGGTGTCTATACTTGGGATGTCACTGGTCAAGCCCATATTGAATTCCAGGCAGCAACAACCAAGAGTTATGCTTCTATTATTCTGTATCTAGAAGGGAATAATCTCAAAGCTGCCCTCAAGCAAGCAAACTCTATTTCATGAATTGTGCATCATATACTAACAAGAGCCAAATCTTAGGGGAATTCAGAGTATTAGTTCAACTCTTATGAAGTTAGTAGTTGTATTTTTGCTCAAACACACTTTTGTAGCTGACTATTTGGTTTTAACTATAGTTCAGTAGCTGACATAATGCTGGTAAGTTCTTGAAAGAAACAATTTAGATGTAACCAATGGTTTATCTAGATTCACTCTAGATTCACCGCTGCTATATTATTTTCAATTCCAACAAATATATCTTGTATCCACTTGCAATCACTGCCTTCATTTTGAATGGTTTGTTTCTTTTAATCTTGTTGGGTGTTTTTCTAATTAATGAAAAGGTTTGGACTTGGGATGTGATGTTGCTTCAACAATTGGATATGGTAGTTCATCCAAACATTCCAACACGACTGTTCTGGACAGGGCATTCACAATAGATGCAGGAGTTTTGATTGGAATGGTTGTTTTTCAGACAGTGTTGACATTAATGACTGGTGAGCTCACTATATAAACTATAATGCAGAAAAACTGGAATCTGGTTCATACATTCTGCAAAGGAGGACGCATTTGGTGGATTACTCGGGAAGCAAAAAATCTGGCAAGAGAGACATCAAGACATATGAGATATAATGACATTGTAGCTATAATGTGAGTATAGATAAGTTCCTACATATTGAGTACTAACCAGACATATTAGCATTGAGTCTGCACTGCTATATGCAGGTGCATTATTAGGAACAATTGTTTACGGATACTTGATATTGGTTCCCAATGCTGGTGTTGTTTCTTTTGATATTTCAGTTGTCCCACTCCTGATGTCTGTAAGTTCCCTCACACCTCCCAACATTTGTATATAGATTCTCAACCTGTTTTGCTTTTAGGGCCTGGCTCCAACTATTGTGATTGTCCGAGTAGCATATGGCAAATCTGTGGATAGTGTTCAGCAGACACTTTCCACTTTTTATATTGCTGATCTCCAGGATAGTCAACAAAGATCAGTTATGGAGAGGCAGGCTACAACTAATATTCCATTACAAACACAACATATCATTACAGACACAAATGCTTTGTCACCTCATCCAGAAGCCGCTGAGAGTGTTTGAACTAGTATGACTGCCAGACTGAATGTGATTGGTATACTCTCTTTTTTCTATACTCTTGTGGCAACATGGTTGGTTTTACCCGTGTATCGCACCACATCAGATGTATAGGATGTCAGTAGGATTGATCAAGCATTGTGGACGTTTAGGACATGATACATCCAGTATTTTTAACTTATATAGACATTTGTACTTCAGTAGATCCATCTATTTCCATTTTCCACTCATTCAATATGACCTCCTCATTGCACTTAAACAACCAACTAGGACCCCCACAAACCCAAGAGGCTATTTACCTCCACACTCTTTATTGCACCAATTCCTCTTCAATCTTTTTGGACAATCTTCAGCTTGGAGAATTCAAAACTGGAAGTAGATAGCCCTGCTAGGGCCTGGTGCTAGTCATAATTTGACCAGCTGTGTTTACAAGTAATATTGATAGAGACTAGGGACAGCTTATCAAACACTCACATTTGATGACCTGTGAGGAGACCTTACCATTCACTACAATATCAGTTGTTATCTGCAGTTTTTGACTCTTGGTAGAGCATGAGGGACGAGTCCTACCCGGGTTGCTTCGACTTCGAAGTTGGGCGATGTCAGCCGCTTCTCCGTGTTCACCCTGTTTACAGTAGTTTCCATTCGCATCTTTGTCCCTCCGCTCACAGCCATATGGAATGATGATCCCTATTCTGAGTAAATCTCTCACATCATCGTTTGACATGGTCGAAGCAATGCTGGGGGCGGCGGCGGCATGCCGGTAGCCTGTTCAAGTTCGATAACTGCTGGACAAGTGGCAAGCCCTCTGGCCCTGGCGACCTTTTGAGATTTTAGGAAATTGTTATGGGAGGATCAGAAGATAAGACTGTGCTCCACTTTACGCAATTGTTCCGCGTTCATAAAGCTTGCATTACTCGTGTTTGTGAAGTCCTTCTCCTGCTAAGACTCCGCTAGGTGCGTCTATCAAGCGAGGGTCTACTGTGAGAGGTAATATTGTGAATGGTGGTAATGATGCGGGTGTAACTTCCCTACTCACAGCTGCTCACACAGCTCATTTCGGAACGGTGCATAGGATCCTGTTGACGGCGGCAAGGAGTGAAGCGCTCGACAGCTTCCTGTTAATACTTTGGCGCCCATCAACTTCTCACCGAAAGATACACATCTCACGGAATAGCCTATTCCATAGGAGCTTGCGATGTTAAAGGGTGGTTCCTTCCAAGTCGAATTACATTTATCCTGTCTGCATCTCTACTCCGTTCCTTTTCGCACGACATACTCAAGGGCCACCAATCAATGCCTTAGGCGTCTGTACGACAGTACATTCCACAGCAAATTTGATATGGGCGTTCAACTTTTTGTGGTCATTAAGTGGATGATGCGCCCCTACTCTGTCCGGTGGGACGTAAAGGGGTTCTCCCACTACTGCGACCACCGCATCTCTGTTGGGAACGAAGGGATTTAAAGTGCTATCTGACTATACCAGACTCCCAGAAAATTACTTCCCCTTCTTATCACAGTTGTGGTTGTATGGCTTTCAGCCTCTGTATTACCCACATGAGCGCAGAGCCTAGAATTAGTACCATGCTTTCAGAGCTGAGCTCACTCTGATAATTCTGAGAGGATCACTGGTGAGGTGGCACAGCAATCATATTTTACCAGTTTAGCTATTGGGCACTTACCACCACGGCCATTCCTTGATATATATGTTTGGATTATGATTGAAAAGCTGTTGTTTGGGTCTTGTAAAAAATTTTAATAGGACTTCCCCTTCTGTTTGACTCCCATATCCGAATTACTTCCAGATTAACGTACGAACTACCGCTATCAACCTCGTTTGCTGCAATCCCGCTTGATGTTAGTGATCATTGTATTCTCTTCTACGAGTTATTTTTCATCCGTTTTTATTTCAGCGCCTTTGACAGTCTTCTTCCATACTCAACAGCAAATTTGATATGGGCGCCAGTGCCTTGTTTGTTCCGCGGGCTCGGTAGAGCGATATCCTATGGGGAGGCGGCTCATCAGGAAAATGACACAACGTTGTTGGCTTTTCCGGCTTTTCTACTTTTTTTTTCTACGGGCGCACAAGCCACAAGCCGGCTCCTGACCCCCGCTGTGGCCATATTAGTACATTAACCCGGGGATCTTAGTAGTGATAACATAATAAGATGTATATACTGGGGTCAGCTTTTCGCGTAAGGGACGTAACTTACGCGTACGGCTTGTCGGCTTCAAAAATTTGGACCAGAAAAAGCCGGACAAGCGGATTATGTTATTTTACTGATTCGGAGAAACTACAGATTGTCAAGAACGGCACGTTCAGCTTAACCACCACCACCGACTCTGTCAGCGACACAGACTTTTGTTCCCGACAATCCTCTCCTCGCCACAAGGCCTTGGTATCACACTGACACTGTATGTTTTTTTTCCACTTAGGCCAATACACTCCATACCACTGAATGATTTGCCAAATGCCTGATTCACTCATTATCACTTTAATGTCCTATAAAGGTCTGTTATTTCTCTATCCTTCTCTGTCTAATGTTATCAATCCAGCTGAATAGTCTTGTAACCACATTACTGCCCAGTACTGTGCCAGTAACATCCACCAACCTCTATCAATACCCATTAGAACTTGGTCCTCATTCATCAGTTCCCAGTTAGCACATCCCTTGTGTTCTAGACCACCCATTTGGCACCTCTGACACTCTTCTGGATAGCACCCCCAGCACCCAACCAAAATCTGTACAAACTACAACATCCTCAGACTGCAGCTGGGCCTTCTGTGCAAACTTACACTCGTTAGAAGTTAATTGAGTGTTGAACTGTTCAGATACAATGAAGGACTGTCACAGAGAATCACAAAGAGGATGATGAGAATATTGTGAGCAGGAGATGTCATTGTTGGTAATAATGGTGTAAGGGATGTAGGGCATGGTGCCCATGGGAGAACTCTGGGTAAGTTTGTGGAGTCCCTGTCCAACAAAGAACAAATTCTATATTAACATTTTGAATTTGTAATTATCTCTTTGTCCAGAATCAATCAATATACATAAGATTTTTGTAGATATGTTGTAGTGTCTGTGGATCCCATAGTGATGTGACTGATTTGCTTCCTTCAAATCTCAAGAAATATTTCAGCTTTTCTGCATCCCAAATCTTCTAGTGACTGACCTAAAGACCACTCAAAAAGGAAATCATAAGTCCAGGCTCAATGAATAAGGGAGAAATAAGTGCTCAGTTGATATTTGGATGGAGGACAGTAAGGCCTCAAGGCCTGATTTTAGTAGTAGCTACTCTTGTGTTGATACTCTTGTCAATCACAGATCCAAGAATCCATCCAAATATCTGTCCTTTCTGTTGAGATAAAATTTGGAATAAATAGCAATGGACTGCTCTAATATGTAGAAGGGATGCTTCCTCAAGACCCTGTCAATCACACTTAGTATCATATGGTGTATAAACTCTAATTCTTTGTATCTTCATGACCATCCTAAAATCACATTGCTACAATGGGATTTAGTTCTGTAGAAGAAACAACATTGTATTGACCACTCTGTCATGCAGCAGTTGAAGTGACAGTACAAAATGTAGACTGTATCATTAGTAGTAGATTAATCAGTATGCCTTGTTTTTGTCCAGGATGGTGTCTGAAAAAGTCTGGGCTTAAATCTCTCAGCTTGGGCAGTAACTGACTTGACAGTTGAGGCTTGGAATATTCATTAGAACCGAAGCTTTTCTCGGTCTCATGTTAGGCTACTCAGGTTTGGTTTTGGTTCCTAAGTTTTCAAGTTGGCCTTTGTATTGAACAGAATGGAATTATGCAGGTGACATCTCACTTAATACTAAGAGAGTCAATCCATAAAATTGGTGGGTAGAGATAAGCTTCTCCATAACTGCCACCGAATCTTCCCAAAGACACTGCTTGTTTGTCAGATTGCTTGACAATGTAGTGAATAGACTCATCCTCAGTGTAGGGTTGAATTATGCTTCACTATGCAGCACAGTTCACATTTATGACTCAGTTTGTGCACCATGGTTTTTATAGATCAGTGTGAATTTCTATTTGCAAGGTAATACAGTTATCTATGGCCCAGTGGCTCAAGATCTTTTCCATTCAACCAAACAAAAATACCCCCTCCAAAAATGAAGCCTGAATAGATAGATCTTGAGAATGTGAGTATGGAAATAGACAGAAATGCCATGCATGATTTTGCGCCAAATTCTGATATTTCCGTTTTCGCCCCCAGCATCATTAATTTTATTTTAATACTGTTCAACAAGGGCTCAAATCATGGGCTGGCACATGTCAGAAATGATTTAAGGAAGTTTCAGAGTCGAGGCGAGGATGGGGGACGCGATACATAATTTCGCGCCACCAGTGAGCCGTAGATGACTGTATATGATATGTGTTTTTTTTTCATCATCCAAGGGTCATTCCTGAGAATGTGGCCGGTGCGACGAGCTTTTCAGTAATGTAAATGCTCTCCGTTATCATTTGATTTGTTCGTGGAGGTAACACGCTGACGGATCTTTTTCTTTAGTGCTTGTAGCGTCGCGAGTCTCATATAATGTACTCGCAAGGCATCGAGGCCACTCTGCTCCTGATGGCAGTTACGAATATCACGAAGTATCCGCATGTCCCGCCTCTTTCCACCGAATGTATTAGCAATATACCTTGCCTTTACTGGCCAGCCTCCACAAACTTACTATTCTGACCCAAGTGGAAAGGCTGTAATAGTAGAAGAGGATTGGGAGCAGTATGAAATTCCAAAGCTGACAGTCAGGACAGGATCAATTTCCAGTTCATTATCATGCAGCACTATACTGATTACTAGTTACTCATACTGGGTCACTATAATACCAACACTGTCAGACCCTGGTGATATCGGCCGGCGCCGGCCCACTTGGAGTCTGAATACAATCATTTGAAAAAAAATCTATAGTACTCAACATTCCCACTCCAGGTAAGCCTTAAAAGCTCACACTGTTGAGTGCATTGGTAAGTGATCAGTTTGTAACGCAATCCCCAACAATTTTCCATTGTTTCCCTCAATATATACTGACAGTTTCTTGACTCAGAGCTTGTCCACATTGGTCCTACACTGCTCTTTGGTTTAGCACTGTATCGATGTCTAACTTTTGTTACAAGTGATTCAAGTAACTCAGTTTTAATATTAGATGGAGCAAAATGTTTGGAGTTATGATTTTACTACTGACAAAAGCAGTACTTTGTGGAGGGTTTTTGGCATGTTTGATGCTGAAAACTAATTGGCTATTAAACAGAAAATAAGACAAGTGTTGAGATTCAGGCTATGGAAGCAGCAAGCCTGTGCGAGTACTCTCACCAGTATTCCAGAACTTTCTGTAGTAACTCAAGCTCCAAGATTTTTACTCAGCATTCTCACTTACTGTAGAACATTCTAGATACATTGTAGGGTATATAAAGATGTAGGTAGACACTGGGCAGCCTCATCAGTTTGCTCTAATTCAAGCCAATCTTACCATTCAGTGAAATTGCAAACCTACCTTACTCCTCATCATCTAATCACTCACACCCGGAAATCCAACAACAAGCACTCACCATTGTTCATTAGTATTGAGTTGCAATCCATTGAGGAATTGTGAATTCACACAAGTTTGTAGTTAGAAATATTAGCTGTTATTCAGAAGATTTTAGTAGTTATCAAAGCTATTTATCTTGTATGTGTAAGTCCATGGAATAAGGGGAGCAAAGATTCATACTGAATTTGACTATTTAGCAAGATAGTTCTAGAACGGAGCATGATCCTCTGGGGCGGCCTTTATATGAGGAATTAGTGAGTTAAACCTTTGTCAATTTGGGATCTTAAAGTAAGAGTGACAAGGAAGTTAGGGTGGGGTGTCGACGTGCGAGACTCCCAGTCCCGCCACAGATGAAAAACAGATTTTGGCAGACTGAACTGATGCCTTTCTGTTCAGTGGACAAACAATAACCCTCTTTCAAGAACTAAAAACAACATTTCACCCTTTCCATTCTTCTTCCTGTCATGTTCTTTTATTGAAATTGAGTGACTCTATTTCGGCGGAAATTAGATTGGGGCTTTTTTGTCGAACTTTTTTTCCCTTGAAGCTTTATAGGGACGCTGAACTCCTTTTCTAGAAAAACAGAAGGAGCGTATACTGATAGCTTTATTTCACTGAGGAATTCGACCAGACGCCCCCCTTTGGTATTAGAATGTGGACACCTTACCCTCCGAAACCCATCCGATATATCTCATTGGTATGCATGAGCACATAACCATCCTGTCTGATGAACAACAGCTAAAGAACACGAGACAAAAACGGTATTTTGAAGTTGTCAAGAGAAGTATAAACAATCATCTCAGGAACCCACAAGTAAATGTAGAGATGTGAAACTGGTATAGAATACAACCGTACTACCAAAACTACTGGTCGAAATACATCCCCGTAATATTCACCAAATTGACCGCAACACCGGGACTATTGCCCCTCGCGAACAAAAACTTGGCATTCCTCCCGTTCTGATCTATCCCGGGAGCGATCACTATATCGTCTCCGGGTACGCGGAGACAGCTCTTCCCCCCAAACCACCAGTTGTTTGAACTCCCATCGTGTCCCTGCGCAAAGCCGATGTCCGGGAACGTGACCGTGTCGGTGTCTACTGTCAAGACTAGCGTTCCGAGGAAAGCAAAATTGAGATCGCCAGCAGTATGTCCAAACGTGTTGTTATCAGCTGGGATGTTGGTATTCCAGAAGCTTGCGACGTCACTCGTTCCATGACGTCCGCATCTGAAAACAAACTTCTGGTCTTGTACCGCGTTGGCAGTGAAGGCGTGGACGTCGCCGATCCTGTTGCTGTTGTCAGGATCCTGGCCGGAACTGATCTTGAAGTCCGTTACGGTGAAACTGCCGGAGCTGATGATGGGTGATGGTCCCGAGGCCAGGTTCACCAAGAGATCGACTTCATTATCCTGGTATTTGAAGGTTTCTGGAGCCATTGAATGTGCGTTCTGTGGATGTATATTAGACTTCACCTTTATTCTCGGCAAAAGCTTGACCCAAACGCTTACCTCTAGGTTCTGAGACGACAGAGAGGAAGTGAAGAAACAGCTCCAAGTCGGGGGGGGGCTTTTATACAGAAACTGAGAAATCTTCCTGTCCACCGCAGTTAACCATAAAAACCTAAAGAATAATTCCGCACAACACTCTTGGAACTTTCAGATTAGAACTCTCCGACCCAGACCGGATTTTTTTCTAGCCATCGTTATGGGTTCCGCAGCCTGTGTACCTTTGTCCACCTGACGGGTAACAACCAATGCTGCCCGACCACCGCGGCTCTTCATGGGCGCCTCGAAGATTGGTTGATTGGCAAGCACACATTATACAGCTCAGGAGGAAAATCTCAGGCACCATCAAAAAGAGAACAAACGCGGATCTCAGCGTAGGCGGGGGCAGAATCACCGCAAATCAGGTATCGGAATATCGCAGCCCGACTCTATCCTCCGCTTGCTTGTTTGCTTTCTCACAGGCGCGACGCAGGGGACGAGATCAACGCCCCCTTTTCGATCATTACTATTCTTGATAAAATCTAAATGATGGACTCGCTGAGGGAGCTGCGTCCCTATCATGTTCCTGGAAAAACCCCGTCATATGATGGCCGTGAACTGTGGTTGCACCGACCCTGTACAACGTCTTTTCCAGGGACCGCTTCAAAATGTAAGTAGTTCCAGCAAGTGAAAAACACGGAAAACTGTGAATGCAGCAACCGACTTTCCTCGAAAATAACATTGGGCCAATGTACCTCGATCATTGTAGCCAACCGGAGAAGCTGAAAAACGGTGAGCCTAGAACCTTCACCGATATTCTCCCCACCACAGCCCTAAATTTATTCAACTTGTCAGGTTTCGAGAAGCGCTGGTTCAAGGGGTGAATTGAGTAAAGCGAGTATTGGTTAGATGATGGTATTGACTCGGGGGAGTACTTTGACAAGGCGAGTTCCACGCCCTCGAATACACGAAAAGGGCGAAAGATCGTGAACAATGTCGCCTACAAAAAACAGAAACTCAATTAAACAAACCCGGAACGTACCAATATCATCCCCAGTTCCCTTGAAAAAGGCGAGTATCAAAGATTAGAAAAGTTTGGATGGTTTTCAGTGGTCTTGTTGCACAGTGGATCGTCCGAGTCGCATCTTCAAACTCCCTGGCGAGAGGTGAAGGATTCCCCAAGGGGGCTGTAATAAACAACACATTTCTACTCCCCATGTTTGGTCCGCAACAACGGTAGAAACGAATATTTTCGAGGGATTTGGGGAGGGGGGAAACGATGCATGGGTCCATTCGTTGGAATGCGGCGCGCGGTGTTGCACTAGTACTCGAGCGCAAGCACTTACAATTCTGGAAAAAAAGCATGCAAAGCAGAGGAGGCTCCATCCCTATCTCAATTTTGAGATCAACAATTCCTGCAAATGAAGGGAATATCACAGAGAAAACCTTGAAAAACCTCCACCAGAAAAAGCGTTTAAACTGGATTTTGTATTCGTGTCAGCCTGTTGAGCTTTACTTTTTAGTTCATTGATCAGCGAGATCAAGTATGCAGTTTTTGATTTACGCCGGATTGGTAAAAAAACGCGTCATAGGAAGTAGAAATGAGCGCTGAAGAAAGATAACGATGGGCTTCTTGGGCCTATCATCTCAATGTTCAAGAAGGCATTCAGTAGCTGTCTTAATATTACCCACTGTAAGTAAGGACACAATCACAAGGGTGTAGCCAAGTCGATAGAACTAGTGAAGAAGCCGACGACCTAAATGAGAGTTGAATGAGTCGAAAGGCAAGCCAGTTGGAGGTATTGATAGTCATCTGAGATTATGGCTCCCGCAGCTGAGCGCTGAACCCTAAAAGTCGACAGATCACCCGGGCGAGTGACGCAAGCGATCAACTCACCAAAAGCAACTTTGGTGAATCTGTTTAACCAAATAGTCAAACACTTCCTTCCAAGTTGCCGCCTATGATATATAATCCCTCCCACGAGATTTCAACAACTTCGCATATACGCGGCAGCTCTGACATATCCGGTCATTGCCGGACAAGATGGCCACCAGCTGTACTTGGTAATGCTCATGGTCGGGGGGGGGACATCGACTCGCTCGTTTCGTGTACTAGCAAGTTGCTCCAAGTTGACTAAAGTGCCCCGACACTGACTAGATTTGCTTCGCTCATATCTCAATAATTCATCCGACTTACTACGCCCCTATACAGTCCCCTTAGCTGGTGCATCCCCCGTCTTCGTCTCCCACCTCTGTCCTTCCTTGACGACAAATCCAGTCCCAATCGATCGCATCCAACAACTTCCTCTGCGCTCGCACAAACGTCTCAACTGAACACAACCCATATTCGTTGAAATGGCATCCTTCAATACCAGTAAGCGGAACCACGCCGTCATTGATGATGATCCTGATTTGTGGTTCTGGTTCCGAGCTGCACGATAAAACTATATTTTTAAAAAAAAAAAACAAACAAAACAAACAACCCCTTAGTCGACGGATTACACGATATCAAAAAAAAGAAAAGGACTGACGTTGAAACTGGATGTTTGACCCGAACGCAGACAGCCGAGACGTCCTGAACTTTCTCTCCTTAGGAATATAGTCATAAGGCAACGGTCCGTCCTCCGCAAAACTCGTCAAATTCAGCGCCGTTATAACTGTTGATTCATTTCCATCAGCGACTCGGAAAAAATAGAGAGCGGAGTGGGGAGGAGACAACTCACCGCCCAGAATTTGTTCTTCATGTGTCGTATCTACATATAAACTCTGGTCGACAGGAAAAGTCCGTATATCCCCATCAAGCGTAAAGTTCATCGAGAATCTATTCGTTTCTTTCGTGACAGGTTTGCGCTCTAAACGATGTATCATTTCTTGAATCCATCCAGCTACTTGAACGCGTGCGAACGGTGACCCAAAGCCGAACTTGTACCAATGCAATAAATCATGTCTGACGTAGAGAATCAGAGGGGAACGAAAAAAAAAAAGAGAAATGTGAGAAAAAAAAGAAGTTGAAACGTACGCATAATCAAACCCTTCCCACTCCTCTTGAGTGAACAGCTCACAAAACTTGGAATAACCAATAGCAACGCTCTAGGCCGTGATCCAATTTAAAAAGAAAAAAAAACTGGTGGATCATAAAAGGAATTGCACCTCGTATGGACACATCTGTTGCATGGCATAGACGTCTTCCGTGGTCAGCTCCAAACCAGAAAGCTGAGCTTGCAGACGTCGTTTGGCAGATTTCAAGTAAATCTCAGCCCAACGTCTGACACGCCAGGCACGTTGGGAAGCAGAATCACGATTGTTATTCGGGCAGCTAGTGTCTGGAGCATGAGATCCAGTTTGGCTCAATAGTTGAGTATTGGACCTTACGCATGATGCCAATGTGCGAGAGTGTTGTTAAACTAGCGGTTCAAGATACTAAGGTGGTGGGTGGAGCTAGAAGAGGAAGGAAAGACTTACGTCAGGCGCCTCGATAATTATGCTCTGCTGGTATTGACCTTCCAATGGGTAACCGAAGAAACCTAGAGCAAAGTTGAGAGCAGAATTGAGTACGCGGTTCCTGAGAAGAATTTAGGCTAACTCCCAAATTGGAGGACAGGGGACGCACTGGGACGTGGTTCTGAATACTGGAATTGTATTGGTGCCTGAGAAGTTCTGTAATAGAAATCCGTATTTGAGTCTCATGGAAACCCCGAGGTCATCTGCAGGTTGGCATGAGAAACTGCTTGCAGCGGTTGGCAGCACGAGTGAAACGCACAGAGCTGCTGTCGTCCAAACGGTGTGAGCACTGCGTTTCACCAAGTGAGCATCATCTCTAGCGGTTTTTAGCAAAGTGAGTACGAACGATCTTCGCCTAACTTGTACGTCCTATGAGATGTCAAGAACTCTGAGACTAAACAGCGAATAAAAATTCGCACCACTCATTCAAAAATGTCAAGTCGCCAGAAGCCTTCAATTTCTTGTTCGCTTTATTTAGCCGTCCAGCGAAGATCGCGGGTCCGCCATAATCTGAAAAAGAAAATCGGTTCAAGGTGAACAGTGTGAATCCTGCAATTGAATGCAAGACCGTACCTTTACTGGAATGTGGATACCTCGCTCCGTGTCTATGCAGGAGATGGAGGCCCGTAACTCTACATTTATCCGGAGCTCGCGGTCCAGAATCAATCCCAAATGCACCTTCTTCTACACTGTACCAGGGGGAAAGGGTCCCCCATGATTTAAGTAAGTCGAATGGTCTGTTCGGTTGATGTGATTGTAGGGTCTCTGGAATAACTAGTTGTGCTGCCCCAGTTTGAATAGGATAGGCGGGAGCGGTCGCAATGATCGCTGCTTCGGCACCTGTAGGGGTTACACCAGGAAAGTCAACGTTGGTCGGGAATAGAGTGGGGAAAACATTAGTCGCAGAAGGGGGTGGGAAGTGATGTACTGTGGTTGGACCAACCCATGAAGGAGTAACTGCGGTTTCCTGATGGCCGTTCATAACCTTGAGTGCATCGAGGAATGAGATTATGGGACTCGTGTTGTATACGGCGTACTGCGCGAGTATACAAACAAAAATACCTCCTGTGAAGGCGCCAGCAAGATGAAGAAGTGAGAAAGAGCGTTTGGTGAACTGGGAGGATGTCGACCCGTATTCATTCAATCGTTGCTTGGTGTGCACAGGTATCAATGCCTCGCGCTCATCGTCGATGTCGATTCGGACGGCGGAGTCCTCACTGTTCATCGTGGGGGTAAGGGTATAAGTTCAGTTCAGCTCCTGTAACGAACGTGTCAAGATAGAATATAAATAAGTAAATTCAAAGCCTGCGGAGGTGACATCGCCAAATATGGCTCGAATGACTCCGCTTGCTCCGTGATTAGAATCTCAAAATATGCTTCACGCGCCAAAAAGGACGAACAAGAGCACCCATCAAAGCGCAGCTCGGAGGCTATTACCAAAAAGGCACAGAATTCCAACACCGCAACAATAGTCTGTGGCGCCAGTGTTGGGAAGGGCGGCGGCATGCTAGTGACTCTGTTCAAGGGCACTACGGCGCTGACTTTAAGGTCCGCCGCCTTGGCCTAGCGACTTTGAGAATAAAGTGACATTAACAGCGGATAAGATTAGTGTCCAGGAATAAATCGGGGCGTTTAGGGGGCGACCCTGGCATGCCGCCGTCATTCCGGTAGGTCACCGCCTGGCTCCAGCGCTCTGGGCACCGAAAGCTTTAGGCAAAGAAAGGCGTCGACGCCCTGGTCGCGTTCTGTGACATGATGTTGTACCCTCACTGGATATTTCCGTGCGATTAAGCTTTGAGTCTGGGTGGCAAGAACAACGGCACATACGTTGAGCTTCTCGTATGTGAAACCGATTTAGAACCTTCGAACCGTGATTCTAAAATCTGGCATTCGGCGGTTTCAAGATAAAAGCCGTCAGTCTAGTGGTTGAAAGGCCCCTCTAATGGTGATTGGTATGGAGATCATGAGTCTTCCAGAAACAGTGTCAAGGGTAACCCTCCTCCTTTCTGCTTTCCTATTCACCCGCCCATCTTCTCCACCGGTTCGTAGCCCCAACCTACCACCTGTGCCACCATCGTTGGCTGAAAAGCGAGAATGGCTATTTATAGCGCTCCTTTATGTATACCCAGGATTCCGAGTAATACTCGCTTCCATAAGCCCAATCTATCTCACTCTTAATCGGATCACAGATGTTATACTGGGTCGTTACCCTCCTCGAATGTCTATCCATCGCCCTCAAGTATTTTGATGATCCGAACTGGAACGTAACTCTCACTGAATATGTTCTCTTACCGCCGCATACCTCCAAATCTCCCGGCTCCATTGCGATACTCTTATTGCTCATCGGTATCGCAGGAGGCTTCTTCCGAATCTGGTCCTTCATAACACTCGGGAAGTCGTTCACTTTTGATGTCACAAAACCCAGGGACTCGTAAATTCAGGTCCATACTCAGTCGTCCGACACTCTGCCTACCTAGGGGGATGTGTAATGATATACGGTCTAACGGCATACCATTTATCCACCGGATAGAGAGAGCGGTGTACTTCGATTGTGGTGGAGTGTTGTAGGCTTTTGGGTCCTTACCCATGTTTTTGTCTGTGTTGCTTGGGTATTGCGGATACCAAAGGAGGATAGGGTTGATGAAGAAGTTATTCGGGGAGGATTGGGAAGCTTGAGGTACAGATTGCTTCCGGGTTTGTATTAGGAACAAACACTGGTCATTATGATTGTCTGATGAATACTCTTGGCAACTTAATCCATAACAAGTAAATTCCATTTTATAATGGGACTATGGGCATTTCGGTAACCGAAGTACCTTTGTCGCCGGATAATGATTGGTCCTCCTAAAACCCGGTTACAGTAGAGGGAAGATTTATAGCAAGTAGACGTCACGAAGCAGCTGTGCCTGGGACTGGATCTTGACTGGAATCTTCGCCCGGAACTGGTTGTAAAAGATTCCCTCGAACAGAGAGGTTCTTCCAGGATTCTAGAAGAATGCAATTTACAAAAATGTTGCACCGCTGATTTGATTCTTCGATCAAATCCCTGAAGAACCTGAGTAGATAAACCGAGTAATGTTTCCAAGGGTCTCCTTCGGAAATGCGATGCGTGGAACTGAAGTTGTGGCACAGAGGTGGTGGAAGAGGAAGGCGAGTGTTGGGAGACAGAGGTAGAAAGATGCTTTTGTAAAGACATTAGGGCGCGTATATCAAGTTTGGCAATGTTGCACTGAATATGAAGGAGATACCCAGGGCGGTAGTAAGGGGGAAGAAGAAGGTCGACGAATGTCGAGGAGTTGTAAGGTGGCGAAAGGAAATCGGAGGAGGAATGGTCAGGAATTGATGATTTTGTCGTTGCCCTGATCTTGCGATCACCAACGCATGCATATTTTTCTACAAGGCCTTTCCTCCAAGCGGCCGCTCGTAAACCCCTTCTCGAGACTAAGCGATAGATGTTGGGATATACCCCCCCTCCCCCCCCCCAATGGCGCTCTTGTTCTCGAAGATTCTGACTGTATTGTTCGAGTAATTCCGTCACGCCAATGTCGACCCCTAAGTGAGAATACTTGATAATCAGTGAATGAGGTAGAGTCTAGATCCGAGGTCCCTGTAAAAGAGAAGGATGTCATGGTAGGCGGTCAACCCAGTCCAGGGCTAGATAAATGGCGGTCCTCCCAAGCTCAAACCTGTCAGAACACATAATAAGGGCAGTGGGATGCGAAAATGACTCCAGCTACAAATGAATGCCCACGCCAAGAGGGAATTTGTTTACATGTGCCTCGGTATCGCAATTCACCTAAAATAACTTTCGTGAACAAGAGGAACAGCCTGAGCTCGAAAGGCTTAGAAGGATTTATATGATATTAGAAAGGACATGACGTCCTTCTCTCCGACGAGCGGCGCAAAGCCGCCACTGTGGTGAGGACAGTGATCTGAAGGACAACATATAATAGTCATTCTCCTTTGAGGCATCAATGAGGGATCGGTAGAACACAGGAATTGAAAGGACCAGTTTCATCGAAACTATAAGATGACGTTATTCCCGTTCTTGTCAATACGAGTTCACATACTCTGTCTCTCTAATCATTTACAAAATGCCTGAAAGAGCCTGAGCAATACAAGAGCGTCCATATATCCCGTCCGTCGAGAAAGTTATTAATAACTTTCTACAACTATCCCCTCATCCTCCGCGTCTCTTTTCCAGCCTTCCGTAACCCCCATTCCGACTGTTAACCATCTTCGGGTCGCAGGCATGTCTATTGTAAGGACTTCAAGCGATTTTAGGCCCGGAGATCGCACGGAAACCTTTAAAAGCTGTCATTATATAAAAACTGTCAGAAGGTGCAGAAAGAAGCGACGCCTCAGGTTATCAAGCTTCAGGTGGAAGAATTTCAACGTCGTGCAACCCATATGCGAGAGTTTCAAAAAAAAAGCCCCGTGAAGAGACAAGTAAGCGATGGTTCGGACGTAGCGGAAGAGAGGAGAAAGATTGATCCTATCTCTGCTTAGAATCGTTTCGAGAAGATTCTCACGGAGATAAAGGTCTTCGAGGTTTCTGGAAGGGCTCCTTCAGCGCCATAACATTGAGCTGAGTGATGTCGGAGAACGTAGAGATAATACCTGGATACGGAAGGGTCGACAGATACGGATGAAGTGATTGTGTGGCAGGTGATTGGTAAATCTGTCGTTAGTGATTTTACCCTTCAGCTCAACCACCATCGAAGACAAAATCAACTTCGTTTCTAAAGCGCTACCCCCGATGTGAATCCGTTTTCTGAGCTTAAGGGGGAAAAGACCGATGTACGGTGCCGGTCAGCTAGTCACCACATGTTCTGTGCAACTCGATATCCAGCTTGAAGATTTTACTTGATTTCTTATTCCTCTGATAGAGAAATAGTACTTAGCTAGTAGACAAAAAGTATCAGACGGATTGTCGATAGGACCTCATCCTGCAAAGTTGTGCTTTTCAAATTGGCCACCTTGCTTTTTTGGTAATGATGTAATAGCACGTGTCAGTTTAGGGCCGGTCAGTTCAAGGTACTCCCTCCTGCCAGTGAGTTTGAACCTCCTGCACTTCATTGAAAAATGAATATACTGAGGGCTCTGTAAGGGGGGGAGACTAAAGCGAGGAAGAAAGGAGGGAGTTACACGTCATCAAACTTGAGGCAGCCAAACCCCATGACGTAGGCGCTGGTAAGCGCCAGTGGGTTGTCGACTCAAATTGGCCACTGCACAAAACATGTGGTGACTAGCTGACCGGCACCATACTCTGCAACACATTTATTCCCGAAGAGCATTGTGCCAGCTTGTCCGTACTGTTCCCACGGATCTGCTACGGGACGCGTCGACTTTTTATCTGAAAAGGTGAGTGCGGGAGATGAGAAGCGGATCTGCAACGAGGTTAGCTTAACGTTATGCTGGTCGCAATGCTCGAGGAAGTGATGGGCGATGTCGAGTAAGAGTTCATAGCTTCAATGGTCGGTTTGGAGGTGTCTATGGACATGATTGGAGGTTGGTTGTCGATTGCGGTCCACTGTATCTCCTGCAACCTTGTCAGAGCATTTATGAGGCTAATTGGGTGCACACCTCTACGCTTCTCGGTGATTGGGGGACTTACACGTTGGAGTTTGAGAGATAATCGAACGCTGGAACGCTGCAGTGCAGGATCCGGGCATTAGTATGATGACGCGGAAGGAAAAATACATGGCGCGACAAGCTTGATTTAAACTCTCGGTCTAGTCGGAAATCACATGTGCACTGCCTTGCAACTTAAAATCATCGCAATTTCTACTGTGGCCAGTCGACGTCCAACTCCCGAGATATCCAATCTCTATGTATAAAAATTTACTTTTACTCCACAAGCGCCTCGCCGAGATTAAGACATTTATTAATTAAACCTATCCGCATAGTGATACCTACTTCAGTCCAGTGAGCGCCGTATTAACCAGCGTTCAGCTCGTGGAACGTGCTGTGGAATAAATTCATCCTCCTCCGCAGTCGACTTGGCAAAAGGGTCATAACCTGGGAAAAAGCGTATCTGCGGTTCCCTAGAGTCTTCACACAAGTTTAAATAGGTTGAACAATTCCCGTTTTTGTAGTACTAAACTCAGACTATTTATATAGATATGTTACCTATGTCATTCATCGAGTCATTCTGAATTCTCTGCACAGCCCTTCCATTCGGTTCCTAGAGGTCGGACGGAGACTTGGGATTTATGTTGGTATCCATCACAGCTTGTGGGTCCGAGGCTTACGGCGGTCGAATACTCATCGGATCGGAGTTTGTTTAGAGGCATTGCTCAAGCTGTTTGCTCTGGTAAATTTTCGCTTCTTTCATCATTGGAGCACAGCATCGTGATTGAATATGTTTGGGGTACTGAAACAACTGTCGATACTGTATAAAAAGCCCTTCTTACAGCCAAAGGTGTTCATCCTTCCTACCGACCTCCGAGATGACTATGGATATTATGTCCACCCTAGAGACGGTCTCAAGATTGAACCTACAGATTCTCTTCGTGTATCTTTTCAACCGCGCATCTTCTCCGCCAGTTCATAAACTAAACCTACCACCTCTTGGACCATCGCTATCCGAGAAGCGAGAATGGTTCTTTATTCGAATCATCGTATACGTTTACCCAATCCTCAAGGTAAGTCCCATCATCAGATTGTTCTGATCGTCCTCTCCTAACCAAAGTCAACTGTTTGCAGATAGTGTACATGACAGCAACCATTCTCGAATGTTTATTCATCGTAATGAATGGTTTTAATCACCCGATTTCTCATGCTCCCAGTATTCTCCAGATGTATCTTCCATTCCCAACGCGAGCTTCCAAGCCACATATGAGTTACACGGCAGCCTTCGGGTTGCTCCTCTTTGTCACAGGAGGCTTTCTCCGAATCTCGTCCTTCAAAGCCCTCGGGAGTTCATTCACTTTTAATGTCACTCAATCCAGCCCGAAACTGGTAACTTCAGGACCATACTCCCTTGTACGACATCCATCCTACCTCGGCGGGTGTTTGATGACTACTGGATTGGCTGTATATCATCTGTCTCCCGGAACTTGGCTTAGGGAGAGCGGTGTGCTTCAGTACTCGGCGTGGAGGGCGGTTGTGGGGCTTTGGGTTTTCTTCGTGGTGGTAGTAACAAATGCTTGCATGGTTATGCGGTCACCGGAAGAAGATCGGTTAATGAAGAAGATGTTCGGAGATGAATGGGAAGAATGGAGGAAGGTTGTCAGGTATAAAGTGTTTCCTGGCTTATATTAGGAGCTCATCACCTTGGGTTGTATGTCTTTGAATGTCTTTTATAAGGGACTTGATTGGCCCTTTTAAAACTATACAACTTTCAGCAACGGATCTCTTGGCTCTCGCATCGATGAAGAACGCAGCGAAATGCGATAAGTAATGTGAATTGCAGAATTCAGTTAAAGGACACAGTAAATCCTTACAATCAAACATACAAAGCATGTAGACAGAACAACATTTATTTAAAATATATATTTAAAATATTTTCTTCTGATATTTAGAAAATAGGGTGGAAATATAAAATCCTGGGCATTGAGGTAAGGTGCCAGAGCTGTTTCAAGTCACTTGCAGAAGACATTATCAATGCAGAAGTTTCCTTATAAGAAGATGAGAGATGAGGAAGGTTTGAGTCATGAATCTGTCAACTTCTTTTAAAGCCTCCAAATGGCTCTTAGAATGTAAAGCAAAATGCTTGATAATAAGTGGTTTTCCATTGAGCTCTGTGCAAAATATTTTTCCTTTTGCATTTCTTGTTCCTTACAAATGAAAATCTTGAGGTAAACCCAAAAGACACAAAACTACATGATATAAACAGATCATCAACACCTTTTCATTTGAACATTTGATTTCCAATCCATGATATTACTCTCGGAGCTTCAATTTACACTGTTGCATGAGGATCACCTGGAGACAGAAATCTATGAGTACTAGCTCTTGAAAACTCAAACAGGGTGAGTCCAATTACCTTTAACTAGAGTGGGATAATTTTGTTCATTTACCAATTGCTCACCATCTAAATCATAGTTTTTGAAGGAAAGGTAGTCATAAACTACCTGGTATGAGTTTTCAGACCACATTGATCCTATCCATGTTTCGACTCTTTGGAATTCCATACTGCTCCCAATCCTCTTCTGCTATTACAGTCCTTCCACTTGGATCAGAAGACCAGTAGAATAGTAAGCTAGTGGAGGCTGGCCAGTAAAGGCAAGACATATTGTTGATCCATTCAGTGGAAAGAGTTGGGACATGTAGATATTTAGGAGGATGTGCATTTGCCAGATCTTGAGTGGTGAAAGTCCCAGTTAGTGCAAAGCAAATCTCATCAATAAACACTGTGGAGCATGGGATTAACAATAGAACCTAGACAAATTTGAAGATACACCACCTAAAGCTTCAGGGCTAGTAGTATCATTATGGATGGGAAATGACTGGATAAGATAGGCAGTCCGAAGATTCTGACGATCATCTGATGCTAGTCGTACTGAGAAGCGTAGATTCACTTCTGCATCAGTCTTCTTCATGAAAGCAAGACTGACAAGTGAAGGAACTAAGAGAGATTCAGCTTGAGAGTTGAGAGAATGCTGTCTACAAAATTTATTTACCTGATCCTGAAAGTCTGATATCAACATCATAGTTCATGCTCCTGTAATACCACTCAGGAGATGTAGTCAAGGGTAAGAATCCAATGATCCCCGGTCTCGTGTGATCAATAATGGTGCCAAAGGTCAAAACATTGTGGTGGACCAGGTCTGTCAGTTGTTTGACATGAACCAGGCAGCCTATGTCTGAAACCAAATTTAGGTAGTCTGGAATAGCTTGGAGAATTGCTTTGGAGTCAAGTGGTGGATTATGATGGCATCGCAAACGTAATTGTGCATGGTTTCTGAAGAAGGATGGGGAGTTGTACTTTACAGAGAGAGCACTGGAAACAATATCATACTGCCATGAGCAAGTTTTGAGATTGAATGTCCAGTCTTGAAAGTTCTCCGAAAGCTATAAAAATATTGCGCTGAGATAGAAAGTGTTGGGAAGAGCAAACCACCTCACTGGAACTGCTAACTTTTGTAGTGTGCCATCATCTTGCACGCCGACACATGAAGTATTCTGCTTATGGGGTGAGCCATAAAAAAATGGTCGATTGAATGATATACACACATGTGTATACAGCAGGTAGGTTTTTACAATTGGCTCCTTGTGGTGGCGAGCAAGGATATCCTCTGCACCCATGAGCTCTATTTAATAAGTGGCAGGTAGAATTAGCATCCAGGACTAATGATATGAGTATTAAGTGCACCATCATGATATGTCAGTGTTGAGGGAGTTGTTGACCGACTCAGTCCAAAAAGCTGCGGAAGCCATGCTCGTCTTTGAATTCTATAAGGTGCAAGCACGGAGCACAAGGGGAAATCCACGCTCAACGCGAAGAAATTGTCACTGCATAGAGTGGTTTCAACACCTGGTTCGTTCAAGGATGTTAGTTCGAAGTATGTCATTTGTACTGACCAGGTCCTACTGCTTCAATTTTTTCGGCATCCCCCTTGTTCTCGGGATCATACATGACGACCGTAAACTTTCGCTCTCCGAAGTGAATAATTTCCGCACTTATTATTCTCTTCCTTACTCTCACCATCCCACCCTGGTTTCGAAGGCGGTCTCGAAATGGGTTTGTAGCTTTGAGTGTGCGGGGTCCAATAATGGACGTGCAAGGAGACCTCTCGTAGCATGTTTATATCGCACATCTCAAAAGATCTGAGCTTGTGCTTTCCTCCAGACTAATATGACAAGACGGTTGGAAGTAGGCAATTCAAGATTGGATATCCGCACACCAAAGTAACCCATTGGTTCTGATCACCCGGCGTGCTTGATGATTGAGGTTCAGATTGCGGAGAATGTGCTGTACAGAAGACGTTGGTGATATTATTGGCAGTAGTGAACGACTGGCCGGCAGAGAAACGGATATGGTGTGCGTTCTCAAAGAAGGAAGACATTGCCACTACATTCAAGGTGATGGGTAGGGGAAAAGGGTGGGGAATAAAGGCGAGCCCCGCATGGAGCATGAGAGCTCCGTGGGACGATTGTGGGGACTTGGATCATTCTACTTTGGGAGGGGGAATCACCTATTTTTTCCCTCAGTGATCGAATGCTATTGTTTTCCGAAATTGCTGCCATTTACGTAGGGGGTTTGGGCGGGGTGAAGCTTAGGTCTCGTACACATATGCCGTGAGTCTTAGTTACACCAATGTGATCACGAATAATAACTCCGCCGACCAATGTTCCAGAAGGCAGACATCCCAAATATGAATGTAGGCTAAGCGCCAATTAGTCTTCTTTATCTTCCCACGATAATCCTGGGTTAATCTCAGGCTTCACTGGCAAAGAGCAGCTTTTCTCATATTCAAGTCCTCTATCGACGTCGAACGGAAGCCTATGCTCACTCGAAAATGCATCTAAGCTTATCAAATGGCATTCTACGCTCGTTATCACAGGGGAACTCACAGGTCCATGGCGAGGGGGCCAAGCTCGAGGGTATGACAGGCGGTATATGTATCCTCAAAGCGGTCATTCTTTCCAATACTGACTATGAATATAGACATCACGAATACTGTAGATGGGGTATCAACCCCTGAATCCAGTATTCATGTATCCCTTCAACGCACGTACTACTCCCCACCAGTCCGTGTTACAAGCTTTGGATCATCGTAATCAGAGGGGCGGGAGTGGTTTATGATGCGAGTTGTATATGGATACCCGCTTCTCAAAATATTCGACGTAGACCGAACTTAATCTCGTCCGAGTCCTGTGGGATGTTCCACTCTATTCTGAGGCACTTTACAGCTCAGGTATACGACCGCCATCTTTTTCGAATGTTTGTTCATCCATGATCACTCATTTTGAGAACCCAATCCTTGGCGGAATCTTCTCACTGAATATTTCCTACTACTGAACGGGCCCTGTCTCTAGCCTCCGGACTACGTTGCCACATTGGGATTGCTCATTGATATTGTCGGAGGTACATCTTATAAGGCTCTCGGTAGATCATTTACGCATATTACCTTCGAATCAGGCCCATGTTGGTGACCTCAGGTCCTTATTCCCTCGTACGCTATCCTACCTACTTTGGGGTATGTTTGATCTCAGTCGGAGTCATAGTATACCATCTATCTCCTGGCTCGTGGCTTCCAGAAAGTGATGTACTCGAGCGTCATATATGTACGATAGCAGTCGGTTTCTGGATGTTTATGACACACGTCGTGGTGTTTCGGACCTACTTATCCGCCAAACGGAAATGGTTTTTTTCTTTTCTTTTCCATTCGAGTCAAGTAGATGTTTACCTTTCCTCATGGTAAGGCCCAAGCTAAATTAACCTGTCTTTCTCACACGGCTTTTTTTAGATTGGATCCACAACTAATAGTACAACCTCATTATGCGTATTCGTACTCTTTTTTTTACAATCTAACCCCCGCGTCCCTGCGACGTTCCCAGGTACTTTTAACTTATAATGCGCTTGAAGCTTCAAGCCAGGTACAGGTGAACCTTTCATAAGCAACGCCAGAGGCGGTTTTCCCAATCTCGGCTTTTCAGGCCTTTTCAGACCCTTATTCCTCGTCCGTTATCTGTTCTACTTGGGGGTCATCAGGGTTGCGGTATGCCCATCCTCCCGGATCGCGGCTTTTTGAGAAAGCGGTATACTTGGATATCAAGCATGGGAAATGCTTGTGGGTTTTTTGGTTTTCATGGCGGGTATTCGTAACAAACACTCGGGCATCGCGGGTGCAGGACGAGGCCAGGTTAATGCAGAAGGACGCTCGGAAGGTAATGGCAAGGCCGTAAAATATTTATAGGGCGTGGCCGGGTTTGTACTAGGGAAAGCTGGCGTTTGTGTTTGGAAATGTCACAGCTGGGAGCCTGTCCTCGTTTCAATTAGTTCGAATGGGACTACCGTATTGCGGGACGCAAAGGGCTAAGTACTTCACGTCAAATCTCAGAATGTTTCCCACGGCCTTGATAGCCTTGCGACTACATAAGTGGCATTGAAAATCAATCCCGATCACCAAGGATGGACCTAACGAAGATTACGGCCACTTCGCTAGCAATGACAAGACTTGCACTTTTGATCCTCTCCAGATATCTCTTCAACCGCACGTACGCGCGAGTCCCTACCGCATACCTGCCAGGTTTTGGATCGTCATTATCCGAGCATCGAGAGTGGTTGGCGTTGCTGATCGGTATATATATTAATCCCTTTCTCAGGGTGAGTCCAGCAATTGAAAGTTCACTTCTTTCCCTCCTTTTATTCTAAATAGTGTATACCATCGCCACCTTCTTTGAGTGCTTGTTTGTGGTGGTCACCCATTTCGAGAAACCAAATTCCTGGCAGAACCTTCTCATCCAATATTTATCCATACCGGACCGGCCTTCCCGGCCTCTGGGCTGCGTTGCAACATCCAGATTTGTTGGATTTTCGGGTGTGAGTGATTAGATGTTGAGAATTAGAGTAGGTTTTCAATTTCACTGAATGGTGAGATTGGCTTGAATTAGGGCAGACTGATTGAGGAAGCCCAGTGTCTATCTACATGTTTATATACTCTACACTGTATCTAGAATATTCTACAGTAAGTGAGAATACTGAGTAAAAAGCTTGGAGCTTGAGTCACTACAGAAAGTTCTGGAATACCGGTGAAGATACTCGCACAGGCTTGCTGCTTCCACAGCCCAAATCTCAACAGGATTGTTCATCAGTATCGTTGGAGGCTTTCTGCGGATTGCATGCTATCAGGCTCTGAGCAAGTCGTTTACAATAAATCACTGAATTGAGTCCTAAACTCGTGACATCGGGCCCTTATTCTCTCCTTCCTACCTTGCAGTATGGCTGCTCACGTCTGGAGTCACAGTATACCGTTTGTCAAGACGATTCGAACGCCTGCTGTAAAATTATATACTGGTTTCCTGCACCAACATAGTAGGGAAGAAAGAAGCTTCAGAAGTCCAAAAAAAAAACCCCAAAAAGCACAGAGAGATAGGAAACTCACTCATTAAAATAGACCGTTCCGATAAAACCTTCATAATCCCCAAAATCTGCTGCAACAAATCCATCATCTCCCCTTCCGCATCTGACCATTGCGCTCCACTACGTCGAAGTCGAGAAACCTCCTTCCGGACTACCGACCCAATAATCTTCCACAACATCCCCATGATAGGTGAAACGAACGATGGACAACCGCCCTGTCTCAGTAGCTGCACGGATGCCTTCGCCGCCTCGATTAAGACTTGCAGTGACCTTGGATCGGTGTAGATGAACGGGGAATGAAGCTGTATTCGTGAGACATAGGCAATCGTACGAGTTGAGAGGGTGATGTCGGAATTGGTGGATGTCGTAGTAGGAATTGAGGGGAGTCGACGAGCAATACATTCATCAATGAGATTGTTCAGCGAGTCAAAGGACTGCCCTTCATCTGCGTTCCATGTATCTGAATGGGTAGAGAAATGAAACGAATAAACTCTCTCTTTCCTATCGCTGAGGGGGTAAGAATAAACTCACTAGTACCAGAATAAAAATCAAACTTGAGATTTGTCGCTCTGACGAGTAGAATTGACGCTTGGGCATGTAACGCTTGGTTCGACGTTACGACCCCCACATGGGGCCTTGTAGGTGAGAGGAAATTGAGGACGGTAGAGTTCCCGACGCAGTTATAAGGTAACCCGTACTGCCCGAGGTGGCAATCGGGGGGGAAAAAAAGCTTTTTTAAGCTCGGATGCCCATGAAAAGACCGGGAGGAAACCCTCACCTTTTGATAGTCCGTCATATCAAGTGGCCAAGGAGTGTCAATCCTCGTTCCATTCCCATCAAGAGCACAACCAGGAGGAGGGGATTCAGAAACCGCACTCCAGACATTACTAAGCGTGTATACAGTCCAGAATGCGTTAATTCTCTCCCCTTCCTCAACAGCGTCCCGAGGTGGTGGCAACATCTCCGTATGACCCGTCTCTTCCCGATTGGCACTCCGAATCCGATGTAGTCCCGCTCCGATCGCCAAAGAGACAGCTGAATCCAAATGGTATCTTCCTTCCAAAACACGACCACAATCAAATAGATAGGTGCTCAACAAGACTTCCGCCTGCAGACGGTGTATAATGCGGTGCGGATGAGTCGAGTTTAACATGTTCGGTACTTCTCGTAATGAGCGAGAAAGCAGAACGCGTTTATGATGTTCCAGTTCCTCTACGTTAGCAGCCGGACGGGGTGAGAGGTGAAGTCCCAAGAGATAAACTGTGTCGAGCAGACCGGGCGCTGGTTTCTCGGGATGGTCTGCTGGGAGATCCGATAATGCGCTGTCCCAGAAACGGTTGGGGTTCAGGAAGAACCCTAGATTGAATGTCTGGGTAAGAAATAGGTTGAGTCTTTGAGCTACATTATCAGTACTTAGTCAGAAGAGACGAAGAAACGGCACGCACAATGATTGTCGTCGAGCAAGCGGCCACGCGTGCGGGGGCTGTGATGGTATCGAAGAAGCACGGGCTTCGGAGGGCGTGGTCTGCGAGAGCTCATAGGAAGGTTCGGTGCCTTGGCCATGAGGCCGATCCTATGAGTCAGTTCAATCAAAATAAATAAATAAATTGATTGGGTTCAGGTTTCAAGAAAGATCAAAACGTACATTGGGTTCGGGATATGGGTGAAAGAGCAGTAGAGGGGTCTCTCGAATGCCTTCCAGCTCTCTGATCCTATTTTCCAATTCAGAAACCCTTTCTTGAAGAACCTCAGACTCAGTATTCCCTCCGTACTGGCATGGCTGTCCATGCAAAAGGTGGGCTCTCCGTGTACATCCACCACAGACGGGCTGAACTTCGTCGCATCGCTACAATTAAGGGGATTTCAGGTGGTTCGTTATAGAGTCCTGGCAGTGAAACGACGCACTATCTTTAGCTTTCTATTGCGAAATGAAGAGCTGATTGAGTGCCAAAAAGAACGAGGAGAGTTGACTTGTTCTGTACTTACCTACAGTTTCCACAAGCCCTCCTGACACTTCGTAAGGACATGCGCGTCGTCCAAGCCTCTGTCCTGAAACAGCAGCTGTAAGTTTCGAGTTTTCCTGTGGAATCGAATCAGCTAGATAGAGTCTTTATAAGGTACCGACCGGTAACTTGAAATCATGGTTATTCGGGAAAAGAGACTCCAGAGCGCTCCATACGCACTGGGCTCTACAGGAATCCATGTTTCCGGAAGTCACATTGTGGACAAGCCTCATCCGATTCACGACGTGAGTCGTAAATACGTCAACGGGGCGAAGAAAGTTTTGACCCGGAAAGAGCGCTATTCGTGATAAATCCTGCGCTCCTTGTAAGCCGGAACGGGACCACATGAAATTTGGGGCACTGTATTAGAAAGAAAGGAAAAAGTAAAACGTGCCAAGCACCGGAGAAGAAGGAGTAAAACATGTTTCAGAAGAGCACCCAAAAACCAGGAGGGTTCTCTGACAAGAAGTTCCGTTAATAGCTTTGAAAGAAAAATGGAACCGGAAGGTATCCGATGTTTAATTAAAACCACATACTAACTCTAGCAAAAAAAACGGGTTCACGCTCAGCCTCCACCGCAGGAATGCGTTTGGTTTCCCGGTTTCTTGTTTTTTTTTTCAAGAAGTTCGATCGACCACGGCGTTATAGGGGTCGGGCGTCGGCTGCAGTAAAGATGAGAAGTCTAATAAGGAATACACCCACTCTCTTGCTCATGTTCATAAGAAAAAAATTCCATTTTGACACCGTTAGTACTCCTCGAGTTGTATAGACGGGCTTTCCGCTCTCGCTGAGAAAGCTGAGAAATCCACCAAAGTCGAAGAATCGGGGTGGAAGACATACCGATGCTTTGGAGAACAGCAATAAACCTCGATAATACCGCAGCATCACGAGTGTCAATTAATTACTAGTCGCAAAAAGAGTCCAAAACGTCCCGGAACCAACCAATCGGGTTGCGCACGGTGACCACGAGGCTGACGGGTGACTACTCATGGTTGGCCAGCGCCTAGTGAGCGTTTATGTAACGACCGTCCGACCATACATGGTGGCCATCCGGCTTTGATGAAAGTCTTTCTTCCCGGCCCCAGAGCTTTGATCGTCCGTTCAACTACCCTTCCGGGAATAAAGCTTACTGATCCCATACGTTTACCACTGTCACCTGTGTTTTAAGCTATCCACCGGATTACAATACATCGGGGTTTTAAACAAAGAATTTGGATTTCGAAAGGGCGGAGGCTACTATCTCCGAAATTGTTCGTTTATGGTAAACGACGGATAGAAGACTAACTCCTAGTGTCCGATTTCTTTCTAGTACGAACACGCTCAAACCATCGGTTGGATTGCTTGGATGCACAAAGACTTTACCGCGTACACTGAAAAAAAAACTGTGTATGTTCACATTTTCGTTTTTCACCTTGATTGGAAGTGAACATGGAAATCAACGCAAAGGTGTTAGTTAAGTTCAAAGGTCATCCTCAAGTATATCCTTCCAAAATCACCTCTGTTCTTCATTGAATAGCCTAATGGCCCAAGACTCGTAAAAAATGGTCTTGATCGCAAGAACATCAAATTTTTTTGCTAGAGAAGGTTCAAAACTGATGTTTTGTATGCATTTCGAGAGCCTGAGAGTCAGAGTCCTACTAATTAGAACCTTTCGTCTCATCCGAAGGATTTATCCGACGGATAAGGATGGGCGTTTGAGGAACGTCTATCCGATCGGATGCATTCTCCTCCTCCCCGTATCCTATCCGCCAGGAGCCCTAGAGGCCTCGAGGCTTTGGGTACCCAACCATTATTCGGGAAGCGCACTTGAGCCCACAGCGCGACTTGAAGAAACCACCCAAATCTACAGTGTTCAGAACACAGATTAATTGGTACAAAATAGCAAGTACGTGAATATCTATAAATCACTTTCGTTACAAGGTCTAATCAGTCATGGGTAAATGAATTCAAGTTCATTAATCCCGAGAAGACAACCCTCTTTTCGTGCCTCTACGTTCTGGGCGCCTCGAATGATTCTGCTGGAGTTGGATTTGGAGTGATTTCTTTCGTCGGAGCTGCCGTAGGAAGTATAGGCGGAGGGGGTGATGGGTAAAACCAAAAGACTGGATATTGACGTTGGATGTTGTTGTTGAGAAGTGCGACTGCTAACAAGAGTGCGCAGGATAATAGAGAGACTGGCAGGTAATACCATCCCATGTCTCTCACTTCTTGATTGACTGCAGCTAAAAGTGCGGTCGCACCTGAAGAAGTTTTTTTTTATCGTAAAAAAAATACGAAGGGAAGAATTATTTCTGAATTCGTACCTGCAGGTGGGTGCATCGTCTTTGTGATCATCATGACAACGATAGCGGTCGAGCAAGAGAGTGCACCAGCGAGCCACTGTAACTCCAAAAATCTTTCATAAGTGGGGAGAAGTCGGAATAGTTTGGTGATGATGACTCCAGTGAGCGCGCTCAAAAAGTGGCCCGCGAACAGCGCTCGAGGTTGAGAGATGGGACCGTCGATGACTCCGTAAACCAATACGGCTGATGCACCCTATGTTTCGCAAAAAAAGTTTAAAAGATTCCAAATTGCCAGTTATTTCGAACTCACAAAACCAGCTACGATGGGCGGTATTTCTCTACCTGTAAAGTAGGACGCTTGACCGAAAACAGCTTGAACGACACATAGACCGCAAAATGATCCAATCCATGTCCAGAGCCAGATACCCCACTCTGGAAGTTTTGGTTGAGGTTTTGCACGATATCCAATCCAACGACTGATCCAAGGTGGAAGACGCGCTGCCCATTCCATGCCGGCCATATTTGATTACGTTGAGAAGGGTGGGTGGAAGTGGGGGAGGGGGGGCAAGGTCGAAGAAGTAACATCTTGAATGCACGCAGCCTTTTTGTATTGACTGCAAAAGGAGGCGTGTTGTAACACCTACGCCCGACGTCGGATTGACAGTTGCCAGATTGACAAGAGTTAACGCTGTTGTTATTCATAATGCTGAAGATCCCGGGAACGGCGGCGCTGATTGATTAGATTTCCTGGAATGTTATCCAATAGGAAGAGAGTCCGCAATACTACCGCCCCGCCCGCGGGCGACTCGACCTTTATTAATAGCAGTTCCCCTCCTCTTAACGATGCTAGTCCCCTGGTGGCACTACTCTCCTCCCCACCTCGATCCCGGGTCCAGGGCTACTAGGACCCAATTGTTGCCTTCACCCTTCGACAGGCTATAATCCTCTACTTATAGCTCTTTCACTTGACCTGAATATCACCAGCAGTTCCCAGGCTCCCCCCTCAAGCCTCAGTCTCCAGCTCTGCTTTTCTTCGTCCTGTCGCAACTCCGGGCGGGTCAAGGATCAAAAAAAAAAAAGAAACATGTCTCAGTCACAAGATCTTGTGGCGGCGTCAATACTTGTGGCAAGTGACCTCGGAACTCCTGAAATGATGCGCCCTGCCTTTACGGGGTTTATGGGGCCATACCCCGCAATAAATCCTTCCAACAACAAAAAGGCCCAAGTTCTCTCAACACCCTCACCTGAAGAAATCACGGATACTAGACCACCCAAGCTCGCAAAGCATGTCACTCCTCATTCGTTTCCTCTCAGACCCATTCGCCTTCCGCACTATGGTCTTCTGCACTTCATCTCTCCCCTACCTCTTGGTCTCTTTTCAAACCGTCAAAGATTCTCTTCTTCAAAACGGTCCACGGGATAGACATGGCAATCGGATTCTTCCACCCCTTAATGGTGAGATTTCAGTTCCTTCATTTATCAAAAACCCGCCGCGACTCAACATCTGCGAAATGTGGTTTTAGGGCTGTTTCAAAGGACCTCGTTGAACGCCTGAAACTAGGGTGTCGAAATCCCTTCCTACCTAACTATCGCTTTACCCCCACTCCCTCCATCGGAAATAACGGCAAAAACAGCCTTGATTGCAATCTCCGTGTTTTTCTTGCTGTCTCCGCGGATCTGTTTTTTTTTTATCCTTACCTAATGGTTGCAACAAACGAACGGAGTTTTTAAAGGACGTTGTGCGGCTAGCACTGTCTCACTTTTTCCCCAATGCTACAGTACAATTTATCGATACAACCTAATCGGTACATAGACAAGGGAACCTTTTGGGTATGTAACTTTGTAGACTTAATACGTACACGTAACTTATCCATCCGCCACCGGTTTGGCATCTTTGTATAATTCCTTGACGTAAAACAAAAAATCACTTCCTACATCCCCTCGGACCTTCGATTGTCCACCACAATACGTTCCATCTCTCTCGAAATTTCCACACAACTAGGCCTCAACTCCACCTTCTGGTTCCAGCATCTCCCTACCAACGCCCACAACGAATCAGGCATCCCCGTACCCAATAACGATGGCCTCTTTGGTCTTTCTCCTGAACAGACCTTTGTCAAGACATGTAAATCATGGGGAACTTCGTTCGCAAAGGGGGGTTTTCCTGTATACACCTGTTCGCAAAAATAAAAAAAAATAAAAAAAAATCGATGAACCGAGAAGGCGTACGAACCTCGACACAGAGACATCCAAAAGCGTAAACATCACTAGCAAAACTCCTTCTCGTGTCATTTCCGAAAAACAGCTCGGGTGCCATCCAGCGTAGCGTTCCTCCGAGGTCAGTCGTGTGGTGTTCACTCCCGTGAAAGATCGTCAATCCAAAGTCGATCAGACGAGGGTGAAATTCGTCGTCGATCAGGATGTTGGCCTTGGAGGAAGAATGAGATTTCTTGATGTTGAGTAGAGAAAGGTGGTTAAACATACCCCTTTGATATCACCATGAACTACGCCTTGAGAATGTAAATACTCTATCCCTTGAATGACCTCAAAGAGCTGTAGGGAGGCTAGTGAGCGGTAGCAATCAGAAAACAAATTCCAACGAACCAGCCTCAGAACATCTCCATTCCTCCCCTTCCTCTTCAAAAACTCATTAATAGTCCCATTAAACATCCAAGGAGACACCATACACGGCTGCCTCGGAAACGTGTCCGCGTCAATTCCCAACAGCGGTAACACGTATTTATGGTTTAACCGTTTCCAAGTACGAGCTTCTTTGCAGAATTTCTTTCAAAAAAAAAAAAAAAGAAAACATCAATGATCTCGTAGAAAACAACCCGCCCTCCGTAAAACTTACTTTACACATCTTCCCTTGCCCAGATCCCCGGAAAAACCTCAACCTCTTCAAAGCGACATATCTCCCCTCATAACTACTCCGAAACACATCCCCAAACGCTCCACCCCAAACAGTATCTCTCGAAGGCATCACCACCCCATCAATGAACATCTCCTTCGGTAAACCAGTCGATTTCTTGGACAGAGTAATCAACAATATCCGAATCTTCTCTCGTAGACGATCTACAAGTGCCGATTCCGGGTTATCGAGGATCTTCAAAAGAAAAAAACGTTAGCAAGTAAGAAAGGACAAGCAAAGCGTTTCTCACATCTTGTAAAGCATCCATGAAACACTCCATATCCCCCTCATCCAACATCAACACATCAGCCATACAATGTTTCGACCTCAACACGATCTCGACTAGCTCAGCTACTCGTTCTTCGTCTCTAAGTACAGCTTGGTAAACTTGAGATGCGTTCATTGTCGGTGCGGCGTGTAAAACCTTGGGAAACAAATTGTTAGACGACGTGTATAAGTGTCGAAAGATGTGTCACCTCGTATAGCCGTTCTCGATATCGATGGCTTTGAATGATCCCGTAGACTACACCTCGACGGAGGTTTTCTTCTGGGTATGATAAAAGTTGGGTGGTTTCTGATAGTCTACAACGCCCGTTTTTTGAGAATCGAAAAGGGAAAGAAAATGGGTGGTGCGAGGAAGAGCTTACCTGGGAAAATCATCTTCGTGAAAGTGCAAAGTTTCGCGTTTTGCCAGCTTGAAGAGATGCTACAAGGAGGACAAGGGGTTAAGAAAGATCGGGGTCTTTGAAGGATAGATAAATCGACCACGCTTACGGAGTAGACCTTGAACGATTGGAAGGAAGGAAAGGAACGCCGTTCGTTCATATCAGCCAACTAAAATCTTGCAACAAAAAACTCGGGACTTACTTCATGAGGAAGATCTAAACATACACAAAAAATCAAAAAAAAATCAGTAAAACCAAAAGTCGCTCCCAATAAAAAAACCACATACACCTCCGACTCAAACCCACCAATCCCCTCCCAACACCCCCACCCCCAACCCGTCCAAAAGACCTACCAACAACCCCCACTTCCCTCTCCAACTTCGAATTCAAAAACGGTACACCCCCATCCCCTCCCTCAACCAACCCCCTCAAATACCCATAAACCTCACCAGCCCTAGGCCTCCTCCCCGGATCCTGATCCCAACACCTCTCAACAAGTTCCCAAACATAATCCGGACACCATCCCTCTTTAGGATGAGCAGGTCTCGGAGGACGTCTACCCCTCGCGATAGCGACAGCTACTGCTGGTTCGTGAACGAGTTCTGAGAATGGATTTTGGCCAGTCATCATCTGGGAGGGTTTGGAGTGAGTCAGTGCTTCTGGAGAACGCGTTTTTTTTTTTTTTTTTTTATGTGGGTTGACTTACCTCGACAATCGTCAAAGCGTACGAGAATATATCACGTGGTGTGTCGTCGTCGTTGGTAATGGCATTGCCGAGTGGTGGTGGTGGTGTGGGTCGGATAGCTTCAGGAGCGAGCCAGCGGACTGAGCCGGAGAGGATGGGTGATGAGTAGGTACTTGTGGTTGTGTTGGTGGTGGTGGTGACGCTGAGATCTGCGAGACAGCATCGAAGGTCGTCGCAGACGATCACGTTACTCTAAGAAGACGAACGAGGGTATCTCCTCAGTAAAGAATGCTCGAGGGGAGGGTTGAAAAACTCACACCCTTGATGTTACCATGGATTATAGGAGGGTTGAGCGAATGTAGATAGTTTAGACCGGCTGAGATTTCGGTGATCTGAACGAGGAGAGGGTATCAGTAGACTTGAAGGTCGGGGGAAGGGTTAATGTTACTGACCGACTTTAAGCGATCGTGGAGAGGGTGTTTCTCCAAATACGAAAGTATGTTCCCGTTCTTCATTTTAGGAGAAACGAGTCCCAAACTCGAGTTCAAGACATCGACACCGAGGAGATTGAGAACGTTTTCGTGTTTGAGGTGACTCCATGTTACAGTGCGAGAGATGAACGTCTACAGCTTTGAATCAGTTTTTCTTTCCCCCCCCCCCCCGAACGGAATGCGTCTATGGCTGACTCACCAAATCGAGACTCTTTTTAGCTTTCCTGCTAGTCTTGACACAAACAGCTTTACCAAACGACTCCGCATTCCACATTTCCTAGCTTCGAGATGAGCAAAACCCTATCATCAAAAACCCCCCGAAAGAACCATCGACTGACAGATAGCTTTCCAACCGCGTAAGGACCTTGACCTCTCAACTCAACGTTCACTCGCAAGGCTGAAAATTCCTTGATAACATCATCCTGATAGTCAGCCGTGTTCATCTCTGTTAATGTGTCGGTCTTTGAAAGATCGCTTTCTGCGGTGAACGTCAGTTGCGCAAATTGATATAGATCAGGGGATCCGTACCATAACGTATACAAGGTTCCTTCATCACACTTCTCAAGATAGTCACTTTTGCTTCAACGCGCGACTCGTTTGGCAACTTGCTGTAGACACCGCTTCCGCCTACAATGACTTTACTGGTGTTAGGGGGAGACGCGCTGAAGGAAAACGATTAGATGCTGAGTCGAGATACCACGTCACAAAAACCTACGGAAAAGAGGGTTCAGTGGCGATCGGGAGCATCTTCATGTCATCCAAGGGGTAGGAGGAGAAAGAAAGACGATGGGTAAGGAAGGAGCAATATTTATGGGCAGCAACGCAGCGCTGTCAATGGACCACGGTATCCCCATCAGTGAATGCTGTAGAGAACGTTGAAGAATGTAATAGAAACTCATGGAACCTTCGCGAACACCATGGAAACTGACAGGCCTGGGGGAGTTCAGTGGATATGGGCATTGGAATCCACCTGATAATCCCACGTCATGCCCTCACAAATCAGTTTGCATAAACCGGCGTTGGTTCATTTTGAGAGAAAAATCTCGATGAAATATCACAAATATTGTGTTTTGACCAGCCAAGATGAGTTTGTATCATGCTTAGAAGTCATTACCACAAGAGATATATGAACAGATACCCTGTCAATGCATGAGAAAGCAGCCTCTGACTCCCTTCACAAGTGCAAGTGTAAGGATATATTAGAAATCCTATCCTGTATGAAGATGAATTAGTAAAGGCAAACTGGGAATTTCAATCTGCAAACCTTGGCATGATTAACTAGAAAGTGTTGCCATTCTGCATGTGTGGCTCCACTATCCAATATGAGCTCTAACTTGGTAACACGGGCATCACAGTCTAAAATAAGAGGCAACCAATTCACCAATACAGGACGTGTTGGTCCTCAACAGCATCTCATTAAACAGGATCTGTGTCATCATTTGGAAAGATGGTTCTGAGGGCAAAGGATAGGTTGCATTGGGCAACCGCTTGAAACCTGAAATGCATATGAGGGTCATGCATACAGATATCGGCCAGGAATGGGAATTCTTCTGGTGTGAACATGGGATGTGTAGGTGGTTGTGTCGGTTTTCAATTTGATTTATAGTCCGAGTTGCAGGAGGGCTATAGATAACGGACCTCTCCTGTAAGATGTATATGATCGTGAACTCGGGGTTATGTGTGAAATTGTTGGCGTGATCAGCTCTAATTAACGTTGACTTCTACAGTTTCGAGTGACTGAACATGTAGGGGGGGAAACTATGATACATGTTCCGGATCTTGTTCTTACGTCGTTGGGTCTGATATTCTTGTTCCACGATCGGCGTGGCTCAGCTGGGAAGCAGGGGAGAGGCGGGAATTGGCGGCACAACAGACGCCGCTACAGGAATGCACTTGGCCCTAACCTTAAATAGTCACATGATATTCAGTTGAGTCGCATAGTCAGCCTGTATCATAGTTCCAACTTTTACCATTGTGGTGGCATTGCTTATTGCAGTCTGAGGCAGCTAGCAACTACCACACTGTTTGTAGCCGGGAAAAATCTCCAAAAAAGTCAATAAAAGTACTGAAATTCTTTTACACTAACTACTGATGTCATTGACTGGCAGTGGGAATTACAACAAATATGGAATTCAGAAATTATACTGAAGGCACACACTAGAAGCTCAAAAGATTTGATGGGCCTTGCTAGTGGTGGAAGAAGATTGAGTTCCTGCCAGCTGACTCCTTAGTTTGTCAAAGGGGATTGCTTGATGTATTCTGTGGTTCAAGAGGCCATGTCCTTGAAAATCATCAGTACAGCAGTACACTGCATTAGAAAATGAAGACTGTGACAATCTTGGGCCACACATAATTATGATCCTCCCCCCCTTCCCTCTGCCTACATTTCGGAGGCCAGGCCACCCATCACACCATCTTTTCACCTGTCCCTGGCATGGGTAATGGCTCGTCCAATTGTGAATGAACATGATCACTAATCTGCGTTCATGGTTGTAAGTCGACAACTGGTCTTGAGTCCTGGCTATTTCCATGGGCAGAGCCTGTGAGCTGTAACGACACCATTTGTTGGACATTGTTGACAGACTTTCTGTACGTAACCCGTAAGATGATAAGAGTAGGAGCAAGGCTCTAGGATGTTGGTTTCAAGTCATTTATCAATGGCATCACTTATTTTGGCAACTCAGCGACATCAGTACCGTGACCGGTCCAAAATCAAAAGGGATAAGGCCATGGGCATCGGGGTCGACCGCCCACACAAGAGTGACATCGGCCACCAAACAAGCTGCAAAAAATACACCTGATTCGATACTTCCTCCCCACAGTAAATGGCCGTGGTTGCTGTAGATTGGAGCAGGGGAACATATATAATCGCTACGATTGAATTGTATCTGGCATTTGTTAACTGTCCCATTAAGCGCCTTGCTTCTCGGCTAATCCACCAAATTCGGCCCCCTTCAGTCAAGAGTTTGTTAAACTCAGGTGTGTGGAAGGAGTGAGGACACCCCTACCTGTTACCAACACCAGTAAGACTTGAAAAATGGCAATTGCTATCATTCTTCCGTTATCAATGGTTGAAGCTGTGCCGTAAAGGCGATAGTTGGAAATGCTCATCCCAATAGTCCCGGCAATGTCAGTTCCAAGGTGAATGCCTGTCAGAAGATATCAACGAGCAAGTTTTGTGCGAGTAATCGAACGCGTTCAGAGTATGTCATAGCGGCCGTGGCACATAATGAGCGTTAATATTGTTCTTGCAACGTGTAACAGTTGGCCTGTCGCAAGTCTATCAAACTCAACTGAGGCCAGATTTTTGGTAAATTGCCAGATACTCTGATCATCGCTTGCTTCCCGGCTTTTTTGAACGCGTAACTTGGACCGTGTCGTTTTGAGTTCACGTGCGTAATGCTCCTCCAGTCGGTTGCTACCGTATTCCCCGGCACAGTACTGGAGCTGATTGATTTCATGTGGTATCAAAACAGTGAACTGGACTTCAGCTTCAAACAAGGGAAGTGAGAGCATGTCGCCATTGGGCAATCCCACCCCATCAGCGTTTCGGAAATTCAGATACGACTCGAACCCATTTTGAAGAGATCATATTCATGATATCACTGTCAGTGGCAACTCGCCGGTGCCTACAAGCCCTGGTAATCAATAAGAGATACCATCAACATATGATATGATGCGAGGTGCATTCATCCTAATTGAGTTCTTACAGAGCTTTTGACGTGTTTCTGAACTTATTGGTGATTCCAACCCCGCCGATGAATGACACTGACTTTGGCTCTTCAATTTGCCACCGTCCATCCCCCTAGCAGGGCTTCTCAGAACAACGGGCACGAGGTAAGAGGGTGAGGTGAGATGCACCTCCAGCCGGAACAATGTAACTTGCGGAGCTGCGTATCAGGCTACGCTAAGTAGCAAAGGTACACTTCTTCTATATCAAGAGGTAAATCTAACAGGTCCTCATCCGGGTCCGTTGGATTCATACTTTGAGAGCTGTCGGCGGGCTGATACGATGGGCCTGTGAGATCATTCGGCTCTGGGAAATTGGTTTGGTCGACTTCGAAACCATAATGTAACGGTATACGAGTAAGGCTGTTGGTAGTGATATAGTATCTGCAGCAGATGTACGAACATTCGACTTGGGAACCGCACTCGAGCTGTAGATTTTCTGGTTATAACCACAGAGTTTGAGTTAAATTACAACAAAATAAGTACTTGGTATGCACCTTTCTTCGTGTTCTCGTCATTTGTTTTATTTCCTCTGCGCTCACTTCCTCCTCCATCTCACGTTGACTCTTGTGGTTGTACCATGTTCGTATCGGAACCGTCTTTCCGCCTTTGCAGTATAGCTGACAAGTACAAAATTCTTCGGTTTTTGGCATTGTGGAGATTGTCGTAGGAAGGTAAAAGCACAAAAATTCGATCGAAAAAAAATGTATTCATGACACAACTAGGTAGTATGCGTACGTGTGGAGTAAAGAGAAGGCTGGTGTGATGGGAAACAAAGGGAACGAGAAACCTATATCGACGTGCGTCATCCACTCGGATTGCATCAGCTAGAATTTTACTATCAGGATCTATCAGAATCCATAGACGCACATCGGACAACAACTGGGAAACATTGACGCGCTTCTCGTTGGGGTTAAGTTAAACGTTATAGGCGCTTGCCCGTGCCAGCCATGACCGGATGCCGTAATAAGTCACACGTCAGCCTCGTGGTCGCGCGAAACCGATTGGTCGGTTCCGTGACGATGTCGACGGAGAGGACTACCGCGAATAATGTGATATCTGCTGCGGATATCATCATCGAGATTTATTGCTGTTCTTCTCGCCTCCGGATGAAAGCATCGGTATATCTTCCACCCGACCCTCCTCCGACTTTGGTGGATTTCTCCGCTTTCTCGGAGAGATCGGTAAGGCGTCTAAGTATGTAACTCGAGGAGCACTAAGGGTGCCAAAATGGTATTTTCTTTAATGAACATGTGGGTTGTACTCCTGTTTCTTTATTAGACTTCGCATCTTTACTGCAGCCGACCCACCCGACCCTATAACACCGTGGTCGATCGAACTTTAAGGAACAGACAGACCAAACGCATCCCCGCGGTGGAGACTGAACCTATTTCGATCAGTGTGTGGTTTTAAGTATTAACCGATTCTCTCGTCAGAGCATCCTCGGAGTTTTTCCATGGGTGCTCTTCTGAGAAATGATTTACCCTTTCTCCTCTGGTGCTTGACGCGTTGGATCTTTGGTCTTTCTTTCTAATCCAGTGCGACGTCTCCCGTTCCGGCTTACAAGGAGCGCAAGGATTTGTCAGGACAACATTGATGGCCCAGCTTCGAAAACATCTACACCCACTATATGACTTCCGGAAACATGTATTCCTGTAGAGCCCAGTGCGTATGGAACGCTTTGGAGTCTCTTCTCCCGAATAGCCATGATTTCAAGTTACCGGTCGGTACCTTATAAAGACTCTATCTAGCTGATTCGATTCCACAGGAAAACTCGAAACTTACAGCTGCTGTTTCAGGACAGAGGCTTGGACGACGCGCATGTCCTTACGAAGTGTCAGGAGGGCTTGTGGAAACTGTAGGTAAGTACAGAACAAGTCAACTCTCCTCGTTCTTTTTGGCACTCAATCAGCTCTTCATTTCGCAATAGAAGGCTAAAGATAGTGCGTCATTTTACTGCTAGGACTCTATAACGAACACCTGAAATCCCCTTAATTGTAGCGATGCGACGAAGTTCAGCCCGTCTGTGGTGGATGTACACGGAGAGCCCACCTTTTGCATGGACAGCCATGCCAGTACGGAGGGAATACCGAGTCTGAGGTTCTTCAAGAAAGGGTTTCTGAATTGGAAAATAGGATCAGAGAGCTGGAAGGCATTCGAGAGACCCCTCTACTGCTCTTTCACCCATATCCCGAACCCAATGTACGTTTTGATCTTTCTTGAAACCTGAACCCAATCAATTGATTTTTTTTTCTTGATTTTGACTTGAACTGACTTATAGGATTGGCTTCAAAACCAAAGCACCGAACTTTCATTCAAGCTCTCGCAGACCACGCCCTCCGAAGCCCGTGCTTCTTCGATACCATCACAGCCCCCGCACGCGTGGCCGCTTGCTCGACGACAATCATTGTGCGTGCCGTTTCTTCGTCTCTTCTGACTAAGTACTGATAATGTAGCTCAAAGACTCAACCTATTTCTTACCCAGACATTCAATCTAGGGTTCTTCCTGAACCCCAACCGTTTCTGGGACAGCGCATTATCGGATCTCCCAGCAGACCATCCCGAAAAACCAGCGCCCGGTCTTCTCGACACAGTTTATCTCTTGGGACTTCACCTCTCACCCCGTCCGGCTGCTAACGTAGAGGAACTGGAACATCATAAACGCGTTCTGCTTTCTCGCTCATTACAAGAAGTACCGAACATGTTAAACTCGACTCATCCGCACCGCATTATACACCGTCTGCAAGCGGAAGTCTTGTTGAGCACCTATTTATTTGATTGTGGTCGTGTTTTGGAAGGAAGATACCATTTGGATTCAGCTGTCTCTTTGGCGATCGGAGCAGGACTACATCGGATTCGGAGTGCCAATCGGGAACAGACGGGTCATATGGAGATGTTGCCACCACCTCGGGACGCTGTTGAGGAAGGGGAGAGAATTAACGCATTCTGGACTGTATACACGCTTAGTAATGTCTGGAGTGCGGTTTCTGAATCCCCTCCTCCTGGTTGTGCTCTTGATGGGAATGGAACGAGGATTGACACTCCTTGGCCACTTGATATGACGGACTATCAAAAGGTGAGGGTTTCCTCCCGGTCTTTTCATGGGCATCCGAGCTTAAAAAAGCTTTTTTTCCCCCCCGATTGCCACCTCGGGCAGTACGGGTTACCTTATAACTGCGTCGGGAACTCTACCGTCCTCAATTTCCTCTCACCTACAAGGCCCCATGTGGGGGTCGTAACGTCGAACCAAGCGTTACATGCCCAAGCATCGATTCTACTGGTCAGAGCGACAAATCTCAAGTTTGATTTTGATTCTGGTACTAGTGAGTTTATGCTTACCCCCTCAGCGATAGGAAAGAGAGAGTTTATTCGTTTTATTTCTCTACCCATTCAGATACATGGAACGCGGATGAAGGGCAGTCCTTTGACTCGCTGAACAATCTCATTGATGAATTTATTGCTCGTCGACTCCCCTCAATTCCTACTACGACATCCACCGATTCCGACACCACCCTCTCAACTCGTACGATTGCCTATGTCTCACGAATACAGCTTCATTCACCGTTCATCTATGCCGATCCAAGGTCACTGCAAGTCTCAATCGAGGCCGCAAAGTCATCCGTGCAGCTACTGAGACAGGGCGGTTGTCCATCGTTCGTTTCACCTATCATGGGGATGTTGTGGAAGATCATTGGGTCGGTGGTCCGGAAGGAGGTCTCTCGACTTCGACGTAGTGGAGCGCAATGGTCAGATGCGGAAGGTGAGATGATGGATTTGTTGCAGCAGATTTTGGGGATTATGAAGGTTTTATCGGAACGGTCTGTTTTAATAAGTGAGTTTTTTCCATCTTTCTGTGATTTTTCTTTTGGACTTCTGATGCTTCTTTTTTTCTTACTATGTCGGCGCAGGAAACCAGTATATAGTTTTACAGCAGGCGTTTGAAACGTCTTAATTTACCTTTTTGTACGAGAGTATTGTATATCTATTTCTAATTTATGCTAGTTAGTTTATGGTCGTCAGTCCGTGAATCAGAACCTCTCTTATTTCACCGGATGTTGAACACTCAGGGGTAGGGTACCTGGCAGATAGGATGCAGATCGGATGGGACTCAATTGTCGGGCCTCAGGTCTCATCTGCGGATGCTCTATTCTCTCAAACTCACTTGAGAGCGCTCAAAGTGGTGTGTCAAGTGCATTTTTTGAACCTTTTCCCACAAAACTGATCGTGTTCTTCGATAATCTAGACGTCGGCCTGATGGCTGATCTTGAGTGGGGTGGGTTGACGTTAATGTATCTAATTTGGAAGTATGTATCAAAGAGGTGTGTATAGAATTGATTGAGTTTTCTGGGGCCACCATTGCACATAACTACTGAGAGCTTATTGTCAATTCCATAGTGAATCACACAGTAAGCTAGTAACAGCTTACTATAACATCAAAATATTGTCATTTAGGTATTTTTGACCGCACTTTTCTGTAGCTGAAGATCCATCCGATATCCGAAGGATGGGTCGGATGTTATCCGAGGACAGTGGATAAATTCACTCATCCGAATCCGTCGAATATCCGAACCCCATCCTATCCGCTAGGAGCCTTAATCGCACACTCACCCTAATGATATACGAGCCCCATTAACGACGAGAACAAGAGTCTGGAAGAGAGACACCCGCCAGATATTGTGCCTAAAGGCGTGGGAGGCTCACAGCCAGAAGTTTTTGCTCACACGAAAGACTCAGTTCAACTTTTAGTAGTCTGATAGGTCTAATCTCAGTGACATTTACATCCAAGCAAATGGTACACAATTGTTCTATATATCCACATATTCTCTGTGATTCCCCTTCACCAATTCCCTTCTACACGGTATTCATAATTTGCACTCTGGCAGCTATTCCTCATGTTGACCCTGGCGAGATGCATAGTTTGGTGGAGGCTCATACCCAGTCCTTGGCCGTATCTCTTCCACTGCTTGCCGCAGATTCTGAGAAGTCGAGAACTGGCATCTGGAGAAGCCACAAATATGGCTGGAGAAGTTGATGCCTCATCACTGTGACCAATATCTCTTCGTTGGTTATCTTCCAAAGCAGATAAAGTATTCATGCCTTCCGATCTGTGTTTCTTTGGAGGATCTGGAAAGAAATCAGCAGGAAGAATCAGGGGCTCGATGTGATAACAGTGGAAGTCTAAATGATGAAGGTTGTTGCCACGAGTTTGTCCAAAAAGTCTTGCAAGGCTGTTGGACTCTCGTTCAATAAAACTCTGAGCTTTGCCCTGGGAGTATCTTCGAATGAAGAGCCAGATACCCAGAATAATGAGGGCAAGTCCAGCAAGGCTCCCACAACACCACCTACTATTCTGCTAACCTTGGATTTATAGCTAGATGGGGGGTCTTCTCCAGCAGACCAGGAAGTTTACTTTTCAGGCTGAATAAAGGACAGGTGAGGTCAGTAAACTGAGACAACTGAAAGAAATATAGCATACTTTAAGGCCAGAAGACTAAACATTGCACCTTGATCAGGACTGCAGAGTAACTTCAATTTCATCCTTCTACAACAACCTATAACACATGTATAAGTTTTATTCACCTTGCTTGTCCTGATATGGATGTGCCATCTACTGAGTTATAAGTGCTTAAAACAGCATGAGAACTGTGGTTGAATGTTGTATAGTATAGAGTCTTGATGAAATAATCTCGTGTGTTAGTATCCTTTACTGTGGCTGCTGTAAACATCTGACTATCAAATCAGGTATAAAACAGCTTATGGGATTTTCCAACATTCAAATCATTGCTATCATAAGGTAGTCTAAATGGGAAGTCACCTGTAAAATAACTATACACTGCTGGCAGTGAACCCTGTTTGGGTGCCAAATATGGGTACCCCAAATGTAACGACTTACTTGAAAGTAACAAATAGGACAAATAATTGTGATCTCAAATATCATCAATATTTCCCCCAGGCCTGTGGCCTGCCTCTTCAGGAGGTTCTAGCCTCATATGGACCCAGGGAGTATTGAGATCTTAGGTCCAAATATATGAAATGGAGGGGCTCTGAATATTTTATCCCTTTGGAGACTGAAAATGTGAGAAAATATTGGAAGTGTTTGGTACTCTACCAGTAAACAAATCTGGCTCCAAATATTTTTTCAGAGTGGGGAATTTTAGGTTAGCTCTATAGGAATTGGACATGATATATATGAGATTACTGAGGGACAGGAATGTCAGCAGGGTCAATAGACATGTCTGGACCTTCCTGAACATTGCCAGAAGATGACTGAGAGCTACTAGGGCCAGCTTCATCAGGAGCACTCCCAGCAGGAGTAGAACCTCCATCTGGATGTGTTGCCAACTCTCTCTCGACCTCTTCAAGCTGTCCAGTAGTCATTTTGTGCTGTCCTCCATAGTAAATGATGGAGTGACGAAGCGTATATAACTCGTTGCACAGAAAGTTGGCATATGAAGTCAAGGTGACTGTGGGGACCTTAGCCAATTCCATAAAAGGAATGACCTGAAGGATCTGGGTAACCTGGGCATCACCATGCAAATGAAGTCTGCGCTCCTCTGCATATATAATGATGATTCAGAACTGAAATGAATATATAACAAGTTTAATGACTTACCAGGGTCTTCTTGACGAAGATCAGTCATAGGCTTTTCAAATTTGACCTTACTGGTGCTGCAATTTGCGTGAGCCTGGAGAAGGTAATACATGTACTGTCTGGACTGCAGATCCATGCCAGGGACCTGAGCATATGGAATACTCACCATGGTAGAGCGGACTCCAGGAGATTTTTCCTGTATATAACCACAAATGAGTGACTAGATGGTCAGAAGAGGTGTCGGAAACGACTTACGTGTTTACCCACACTCTTTGGAGCATAGATAGAGCCGGACAATCCGGTGCCATCTGCCATCTAGTGACATATAAGTCAGAAAATCAAAGAAAATGAGTATATAACACGACATACATCGGCATCCTGATTAATGATGACTTCATCGTCGTCGTCAGTATCTGACACAATGTATTGAGGAGTCTTTGGAATTTTGGGAGACTGTCGATGTAACAAAGGCTGTTATATATGAGCAAAACAGAATATCCAAGAAAGAATCACACACCTTTCCAGTCTTGGGAGCAGGGGCAGATTGCTTTTGAATCTCTTCAACAGAAGTGTGGAATGCCTTGATGCTATTTAACATTATCAAGTTTGGGATAATGTTGCTGCAGTCCAGGTGCTTCTGCATGAGGTTGAAGGCAGCTATATAGAGGTCATAGGCTTCCTGATCAACAGCAATGTGATGAGGGTTAAGTTGTGCCTTCTATATGAATTGATCAGACTTTACTTGTGCAGAAAGGGAAGGTATATAGATGTACCAAGTGCATCATGAAGTCTTTAAGACCAGCATCCTGGACAGGCACACTGTCAAAAGCAAGCAAAGCTTCGGCAGTGGCAATGTGACGCTTGGTGTCACCCATCCAGGCATCATGATCAGCCCATGGTATGGCATTGTTTTTCTTCGAGACAGCCATGAATGCGATATAGAGCGCGGAAGTGAGCTGAAAAAGTGAGAAAAGAGCGAATGCAAGAGTGCTAAAAATTTAGTACAATGCAAGAGGGCTTATATATGATTCCAGAGGCTTGGAGGGTACTCGCCTAACGTTTCTAGAAGGAACACGGACATCATGAGGATCTGGTGTTGCAGGAATATGGTGAAACCGACCATATGGTTGCCACCGATTGGAAATTGATGGTGTTGAACGAAATTTGAAATTGTGGCCACCAAGCACTTAGTTTCAACTGGGAGGTTGATTTCTATTGCTTTGGGGGAGAGAGGCAAATGACTTTTGAATTTCGCACTCTATATACCACTTTTCAAATATATATAGACAAACTTGGGTCTATATAGTGGTGTTTTGTGTTATATAACGCACAGAACCTGTGAAAATGGCTAAGTTCAACTCGTAGAGATAAGAGTTGACTTAAACCAATTCGGCCGAGTTCACACTAGCTCACACAAGTTAAAATCTGAAGACAAAAGAGAATTTTATTCGGAAATGGTGTTATATCTGGGAAGTGTTGTAGAGCCTGCATGCAAATACAAAAAGAATAAAAATGACCGGCCCAAGAAGCCCTACCCGCAACCCAAGCTGTACCGAAAGTCGACACCTGTCAAATACAGGGGACTAGGCCGATGATGGGATAGACGGATTTGTTGAACCCAAGCTGGGAGCCTAGTGGGTGTCTTCCTGAAAAGGGGGCTAAGTCAGAAAATGAAATGATAAAGATATATGTGGTGAAGTGCCGGTAGCAAACACACAGAGACTGGAGCAGAGGCTCAACAGTCAACAACTAGTTCCAATGACAAAGATGATCAATACAACCCAATATCCTACAGAGTACAAATATGCACCTAGTCCCAATGACAAAGAGGTCAAGATGGGGGACTAGGTGACAAGTCGTCCTATATATACTGCCTGGCATGTGACCTATGATGTCATGAC
>MU127893.1:80465-99197 GCA_014904975.1 Marasmius fiardii PR-910
AGAATCGAGAGATGAAACAGGAATGATGTTGTGTATCGTAGTCAAAGGAAAAGAGACCATAGGAGAATGAAGAAAATAGTACACACTTTGTCACAATATATAAACTTACTGCGTCTGCCTCAGCCTTGCTAGAAATGAAGGGAGCAGCTGAAGGACAAAGTTAGTAAACATAGAATTTATATAAGAAAACAGAACAACTTACTGGCAATGACAGTGCCTTGAGCCTTGTCCTTGACCTGTACTTCGTTCTCGGAGATGATGATGACCTATGTGTCCTCAGAAGAGAACATGCTGGTAGGCCAACCGAGTGCTGATGCCAAGACAGTGACCTCATCACCACTCAAAGGAGAATGGTTGGAATCGTTGGCGTTGAGCATGTGAGCAATGTAGCAAGGGTCGTGTGGTGAAGCACTGGTAGTGAACACACAAAGACTGGAGCAAAGGCTCGACAGTCAATAACTAGTCCCAAGACAAAGACAATCGATATAAGCCTGGTATTCTACAGAGTACAAATACACATCTAGTCCCAAGACAAAGAGGTCAAGATGGGGGACTAGGTGACAAGTTGTCCTATATATACTACTCGGCATGTGACCTATGATGTCGTTGTTGCGGCTGTTTTAGAGAATTTACCTATTTCTCTACATTTTAGCAGTTTTGGAGTAATAATAACCTATTATTGTTACGAGAACCAAGGAATATTAAAGTACTAGAGTGAGGCCCGAGCTGCTAGTAAAAGGACTCACCTTCGGAAACATGTTACACATGTTCAGAAGTAAACACTGTAGTATGGGATTCCACAGGACTGAGGGTTAACAACTTCCGAAACATGTAGGAAGCCTTCTGAGCCTACGCTATCATGGGTAATACACAAAGGATAGCTACAGAAGCATGTAGAACCATACCAAGGATAATAACAACAAGAAAAAACTACTGCTAAAGAGAGTGGGAAGTTCTGAACGGACTTAACACAAATAACAACGACTTCTGAACTTAGGGAGATAGCGAAGACCACTTCGGGATCATGAGGGAAGTGGCAGAAGCCACTTCCAGAGGTTACCCGAAATGACTACTGTAGGTGCCTGGCCAGCAGACCTTGGACCCGAGTTTCGGAGCTAGGATCTGACCTTCGGCACCAGTCTACTGGGGCTTAGAAATCAGTCAGGTAATAGATGCTGCTGATTAGAATACGGATAACACCGATATGTTGGCTGGAACTTGTACCGGAATACTTCATGGTATGGGGGAAGGCTACTTAAGGAGTGTTAACACAGAGCAAAGGTTCTGAACTAGTATCAAGGAGAGGAAAGGAATTGCTTACACTGACAGGGATGGACTAACTTACCTGTCACCCTAACGGAAGCTGATCGACTTCGGAATTATGGGAGTATATCCCAACCGAGGGTGTGGATACCTACAACCTAACTGGTCAGTTGTCAGGTCTACCGTCTACTTCTGAGCACTCAGCTTTGTCTTCTGAAGTAGGAACAATGGTAGTATAAGATTAGAGAACGGACTCACAACTGTGGGGACGAATGAGGAACTTCAGGCTTTAGTCAGAGGTTCGGAATTGAGGATGGAATTGAACCATCTGTGTGGGAGCATATAGGGTCTGGAGCGAAAGAACAACCTGCTTCGGAACTGTATAGAACCCAGGGGACCACCCCGGAAACAGGAATAACAAATGCTGAATGATCGAGAAGGAGGATATTAATTTCTACATCCAACTTCCGGGCAAAACAGCAGAGAATAATGTCAAAACTCTCTCTGTTAATCTTAGTTAGGTACTGATTTGGACTAGATGACCATCGATACAAACGGATATATGTTTAGATACAGATTCAGGTATAATAATTAGGTAGACAGTATATAAGGGCTGGGGTTTTTGTCAGGAAAGCTCCAAGTTACCCACCCAGCCTTGCTGCTGTACCATGAGGGCAGTAGTAAGCAGGGAACTTCTATAGAGAGAGACATGAGAATAGAACGAGACCAGTCTTAACCAACTTGGTAGATTTGACTACACCTGACTGTTTAACTGAACTGTCTGACTGTCTGAACTGATTTGCTAAGTCCGCTGGGACAAAGCAACTGTCTGTCTGTCTGGAGTGGAAGTCCATTGGGGACCAAACTCACTGTCTGTCTGTCTGTCTGTCTGCCTGTCTGTCTGTTCTGTCTGTTCTGTTGAACTTCTGAAGTAGTGTTTGACTTAGCCACTGGGCCTGTTGACCTTCTGAAGCTGTTCTTTGTGAGTCTGAAGTACCTGAGTTGCAATTGGCGCGTCTCTGGTTGCTGCTACTTACATCCCATCACCTACCTACCTATTGATAGTGTCTCCCTCCACTTCTGAACCCCTTCAGAGCATAGTATAGGATCTGAAAGTCATCCAAGACCCAGTCCCGCACTCTATATTTCGTTCTTGAGTTAGCTACTGGCGGAACCTTCAATCAACGTTGAACCAGCTCTTGCATAACATACGCTAGACCTCAAGAGTGATTTGTTTGGTGTTTTCTATAGTTTTAGGATTCTTGCTGTAGTATTTTACAGTGCTAGGACTTATATATCACACACTTCACCCTTACCCCCATCTTAGACGTTTTATCATGACCTGGTATCATGCGGAAACTGATAGAACATAGCGGAAACCAACGGAACATAGTGGAATAAAGATAAAAGGTAAGGTCAAAAGATGAAACAAGAATGCTGTATCGTAGTAAAAGGAAAAGAGACTGTAAGGAGGTAAAAGTAAAATAATACGCACTTCGTGACATTACCCCCCTTCTAAGACCATCATCCTTGATGGCTATCGCTTCGACTTCTTCTTTTTCTTCTTCGGTGGTACATCTGACTCCCCCACAGCATCTGGGTGCTCTGCATGGAACTCCTCCACCAGTTCCTGAGCATTTGCCACGTTTTCTGCCGGCTCCCAGGAAATATGTCCTTCATCCCAGCCTTCCCATTTTACCTTGTACTGTAATTTTCCTCTGTGAATCCTGCTATTGAGGATTTTCTCCACATCATACTCCCCTATTGCTCCATCCTCCTCCAACTCTACTGGTCCAGGTTGCATTGGTCGTTCTCCATTGATATCATTGCTGTGCCAGGGAGAAAGTTTGTTGACATGGAAGACTGGATGGATTTGATGTTGCCCCCAAGGAAGCTTCAAGCGATAGTCCAAGTCTCCGATGCATTCCAATACCTTGAACAGCCCCAGCTGTTGGTCTGAGAGCTTGCGACTTGGTGCCTTCAGATCAATATCCTTGGGATCCAGCCATACATATTCTCCAACTTTGAACACATGAGCTCCCTTCTTCCCCCTCTCATACACCGCCTTCTGTTCCTTCTTCACTGCCTCCAATGCTGTTTGAGTGTCCTTCCGCAACTCCTTCAGCACCTCAATCTGCTCATCTACATCCTTCCTTCCTGCATGCTGTCCCACCAGTATGTTGAATAAGGGCTGGTATCCATATACTGCCTCGAATGGGGAGAGACCGTGTGCAGAGTGGGTTTTGGAATTAATAACGAATTCTGCCATTGGCAGGTGTTTCGCCCAATCTGTCTGCCTCCTTCCTACATACAGTCACAGGTACTTCTCCACCTCTTGGTTAGCCCGGAGACCTCCTTACAGTCTCTTTTCCTTTTACTACGATACAGCATTCTTGTTTCATCTTTTCGGGCATAGTGAGCATGATGTGCAAATTGCACTCGGCGTTCCTCAGAAGAAGGGGTGGGCTAAAGGGGAGATTACTGCACAGTCTTTATGTGTGATGCAGGAGGCTGTTGTGATATCAATTTCTGATGAAAGCTGCATAAGGCACGGAGCATTGGTTTTGGTAGATGACATTGAGAATTTGACAGAGCTCGTGTCAGAACTGCAAACCAAGAAGCAGCCTATCCCACAGAATACATTTGGCACCAGTCGGACATCTTCATGGTTATGCGGGACATTGTCTCAACTGCACATTGCAATAAAGATGTTGGCTCCACTCATAAAGCACCCTACGCCCTCTGCGCTTGTAGCTTTAGCTGAGTTTGCAGCCAAAGTCATCGGAGCCACTCCACGAATGATGCCAGCAACTCAGCCACTCCTACTGTCCTTCCTTCTTTCTCTCTCAACTTCTGAATTTGAAAGAGTCTCCAGTACCGCTTTCAATAATCTCCTCTGCCTCTTTTCACCCGATTCCAAAGCCCAGATTTCCCTGCTGCAGACCTTAATGCAGACCACCCGAGATAACCTCGTTGCATTGCCTTTAGCTCTACCATTGCATGCAGATGCTAAAGTGGAACACATGGTTGGTATTCTTGACACTATCTGTCATTTGGCAGTAGCTGGGAGCAACCATACTGGACTTCGTTCTATATCTACCAAGATAGGTAAACTTCTCGGACCCTCGGGCAGGATAGAAAAATGGGGATGGAGTCTCCTTTCAGTTTTAGAGTTCGTTGATCCACCTGTGATCCTGACACGCACATCTGCTTCACAGCTCATGCTTGAGAACGACTCTAGTGGTTCTCAGTAGACACCATTCCCACAAGCTACACTGAAGAACATCAATTCTACGAGTACGTACGAAGCCCTCATTGCAATGTTTCACTCTCTTGGTCAAGCTGCTGGTGATAGCGCCCTATTGTCTGTAGAATGGTTTGCGAATGTCGGTCAAAGTGGGAACCATAGTAGAGCTGTTGCCGGGATGTGGTGTGCCTGTCGGCTTCTAGAGGGCATTGCCCATGTCAATGTTTCGTCAGCCTCCCCACTACAGCCACAATCTCTCTCAGGATCTAAAAGGTTGAATAAATTTGCTCGAGGTTTGGCAAAGAGTATAGCTCAGCTTTGGGACATTGTCAATTCCAATAACGCCACGAATACCTCCTCTCACGAATGTGGGCAAGAGGAAGATGACGGTGCTAATTTCATACAACATGTCAAAGGTCTGGTTTCACTCCATGAAACACTCCAAATCACCAATCCATTGGTGTCTTCGAAGCCAAGAATAGTCTCCCAGCCAATGCTTCACAAATCATTCTCCCTCCAACTTCTGTTGGTAGCAGTGGGAATACTTTAATCCAAGTTCATTTCCCTACTCATTTACACCCTATATCCTGTACTTCACAGCATTGTCTTGCTGTTCTCTTTTCTTTCAACCACAGCACTTGCTTCCCTTCATTACATTACAGGGAGTACATCCTATGCTTCCCCCGGGAACCTTTTACTCTCCAACTTTGATTATGTGCTCGACTCAGTCTCTTGTCATCTCAGTCATAGATGGTTAGATGTTGATGCAACAAAGGTCCTGGTTGTAATGATCCATCTTGTAGGAAATGACATTGTAGAGTGGGCTGGAGATGTCATAGAAGAATGTTTTGACTGACTGGACAAGTATCATGGTTATGAAGTCATTGTAGAAGGCATTGTGGAGGTGTTGAATGAAGTCATCAAGATTATTGAGGTGGAGACTGTTCAGCCAATACAAACTGACGACAGCATGAATGAACCTCTCAAGAAACTGGGCCAAGCTGATAGGGAGAAAATGGATGAGTTTTTCTTATGGTTCGAAAAGCACAATAATCCCATTTGCAAGCAAGATGATACTGATTATGGACCTGCTCCTTGGCAGGCTTGGGGAGAGGAGGAAGAAAAGGGCAAAGATAAAGATGAAGAGGTGCTTGATGACCAGCGAATGACGAAAAACAAAGATGAACCTGTGCAAGCGCCTCATCAGGCCCTTGCTAAACAGATGGTCACACGCTCCATGTATATCTTGACCTAATGTGGTGAAGTGCCGGTAGTGAACACACAAAGACTGGAGCAAAGGCTCAACAGTCAATAACTAGTCCCAAGACAAAGACAATCGATATAAGCCTGGTATTCTACAGAGTACAAATATGCACCTAGTCCCAAGACAAAGAGGTCAAGATGGGGGACTAGGTGATGAGTCGTCCTATATATACTACTCAGCATGTGACCTATGATGTTGTGACCTGGTATCATATGGAAACTGATAGAACATAGTGGAAACCAACGGAACATAGTGGAATAAAGATAAAAGGTAAGGTCAAAAGATGAAACAAGAATGCTGTATTGTAGTAAAAGGAAAAGAGACTGTAAGGAGGTATAATATGCACTTCGTGACAGGTCGCAAGTAGCATGCTTGATGGTAGCAGTAAGCTAGTCCATCTGGGTGTGAATCTGGTTGACCTCTGCATCGAGCAAGACTTGAATACCCGAGATACAATGGCATGCCTCGAAGAGCTGTGTACACTGTGACAACAGCATTCCCAGCCCTATATGAGACGTCAGAATGATTCAACAAGAGGAATTAAAGATTGGAAAATACCTTCTGGACCTTGGAGACCAATCTGGAACAAGCAGTTGAACACCGGCAGCACGTCGTTGAGGTTCTGTGCCACAGAGCACTTCTGACCGTGTCGCTCACACAGTTTGCACTTGTGTGTCTTCTTGGAACTTGGTCAGCACTTCTCTGAAACTGTGCCACATTGAGCACACTCCATTGTGGCAGGAGAAGGCTATATGACCAAAGATTAGAAATGAAAATGAATAAAAGTGTCAAACATGTACCTTATATACTGTGGTAGACAAAGTGGCTAGCTGTTCAAAAGTGACCGGAGCTGCCTCAGTACCAGGGACGTATATGACACAGAGATCTGCTAGACAGATAAACTTGGAAAGAATATATGCTATATAGAAAGGAGATGTACTGGGCTGTTCCTCAGAAACAGAGGCAGCAGCTTTTGTCTTCTTCTTGACAACCTTTGAAGGGGCCGTGACAGCCTTTGCCTTGCCTTTGCCTTTAGAAGACGAGGCAACGCTGGGTGCAGGTTCCAAGCCATGGGTTGGGACGGAAGAGAGGGGCAACTCTTCCACAACTTTGTCACCAGAAAACTGGTTTATCTATATGCCAGTACCGAAAGAATTAAAATGAGAAAAAGCATAGAAAAAGATGAATATATAACTTACGTCTTCGAGTTTGTCACACTCAGCTTCCACTTCCTCGATGTCCTCCTCAACGGTGGCCTCGCTTTCACCAGATTCACTACCAAACAGTGTGTCAGTTGGGGAAATGTCGAGCTTGGGCTTCTTGTTAACAGGGCCAGGAGAGGGCTCACGAGCATGCTAGAGACGAAGGCTATATAAAAATGATGTTGAAAGAAGAGAAAGAGGACAGTACCTTGTCAGTACCAAGCTCTTTCTTGACGACAACTGGGCTCTGGACCTGCCATGCCTTTCCTGAGGAGGCTTTGGATGTTTTCACGGACAAGGGCATCTTGGGAGGAGCTGGTAGTCGATCCCGGAAATCCCAATACTGGCGTAATAGAGAAGTCAGTATAGAATTAAAAAAAAAAAAAAGAAAAGAGAACTGCCTACATTGTTACCAAGAGCTTCCTTGAGCTCATTGACCGTGTCAGTGGAATAGTAACTCTTGAGGTATGAGGGCGGAGTAAGAGATGAAATTTGGCAAATTTTATTGGCCAAGCATGACACCAAGAGCATAAATTGCAAATATTTTGGCAGTGCTTTGTAGCCACCCACTTTCACTTCATTACTAACTGTCTTCTATGAACAGGAAGAGAAGCGGTCAGTAATACATAGACAACGAATAAAACAATCGCGACTTACAAAAGTAGAGGCCATAGCCTTGAAAGGTGCAAGACACTCAGATATGTGCAGATTGTTGTCCTTCCGCACACACCAGCAAATGTAGAGGTTGTGAAACGCCTCACAAATGATCTCCAGGAGCTTGAAGAGCTTGGCGTCACACGTAAAATGAGCGTTGGGCCACACATATAGTGGCGAAACTGACGCGACGTTGGTGGAAGCTGACAGGGAATCTGGAACTGGAGGTGGTGACTCAGCAGTGGGAGTGTGTCTGTTCTTGTTGGGAGCCATACCGAAGGACAAAAGAAAATATTGAAGAATTTTGCTGACAGTGATGTTGGGGAGGAAAAGTAAGAAAGAGTCAGACGAAAAGACCCTTTTTATGTCCCTACAACAGGCTGTTAGCTAAGTGATCGAGAATAGAATATGGAAAAAGAAACATGAGGCTACCTCAGTACGAATTTAGAGTTCGTCAGGCAGATGCTGGGCTACAGAATTCCATCACAGAATGTGCTGATCTTCCTAAAAATAACTAAGGAAAAGACGGCGGACAGACTGGTTAAAATCAAAAGTGGCATATCAGCCACAACGGGTTCGGCGTATGCCGGTGAAGTGCACTATGAAGGGTATTAATGAGGGTACTACAACTAAGGTTGTAGTCTCCAAACAACACTCCTAAGGCAAGTTTTATGAGGACTGGTTCGATGTTGATCAAAGGTTCTGTACTTAGCCAAAGAGGAGGAGGATGTGGAGTCAAAGTGCAAATGGACTTCAACTTAAGTTCGACTTAGAAATGCTTGTCAGAAGCTTCCAAGCCCAAGATGGACAAAGGTAAAAGGAAGAGAAAGTGGTTTGTGAGCTTAGTAGCAGTGGGTTAGAATGGTTTTCAGATCGGAAAGCAACTTCAGAAGGCAACTCGTTCCAGTGAACTCATATCCTCCTTAGGTTAACTCAGCAGTGTAAACAGACAGTTCAGCAGCAGACAGACAAAGACTCCAGTGAGCCAACAGTTCAGATCAGACAGTAAACAGTTCAGTGAACAGTGAGATTCGATTTCTAGTCTAAAACCAACAACTCTAAGTGCTAGTTAAGTTCTATTTGTCTCTCTCTAGAAGCTAATCCTGAAGATGGTCAACAACTTTTGTAGTGTGACTTATGCTTCCTGAGGGTTTTGCCTTTCACTCTAGTGTTAGGACGAATCCCCAGTGATTGCCTGAGGATCCTTCAGGAAACCTGCAGGCTTATATACCCTTCAACTACATGATTTAATACAAACTCCGATTTGTCCTTTTATCCTAGTTATCTATGTAGTTTATCTTGCATATTGCCTTATAAGTATATTATTGAGAGAGTTTCAACATTAATCTTTGCTATTTTACCTGGAGAGGACACTTTATGTGGGTCTCAAATATCCTTCCAAGGTATGTAAGCAGGTGGGATAACTGGGTAATCACTAAGCACATATGCGCCCATGTGGACCCATGGTTGTCCTGTTGTTTTGCATCTGATCAGGGTCCTCATGATGACATGTGGGTCCCCCTCAGGGTTCATTGTTCCTCAATACACTTTCCTTCTCCAACTGCCTTCTGAGACTATATTGGGTTCCTCTAGAATACCCTTGTGGTGAAGCGCCAGTAGCAAACACACAGAGACTGGAGCAGAGGCTCAACAGTCAACAACTAGTCCCAATGACAAAGATGATCAATACTACCCAGTATCCTACAGGGTACAGATACGCACCTAGTCCCAATGACAAAGAGGTCAAGATGGGGGACTAGGTGACAAGTCGTCCTATATATACTGCCTGGCATGTGACCTATGATGTCGTGACCTGGTCATGCAGAAACTAATAGAACGTAGCGGAAAGTAACGGAATACAGTGGAATAAAGGTAGAATCAAGAGATGAAACAGGAATGATGTCATGTATCGTAGTCAAAGGAAAAGAGACCATAGAAGAATAAAGAAAATAGTACACACTTTGTCACATTACCCCCCTTCTAAGACCATCATCCTCGATGGTTATCGCTTTGACTTTTTCTTTTTCTTCTTCGGCACTGGTATGTCCGACTCCCCCACCGCATCTGGGTGTTCGGCATGGAACTCCTCCACCAGTTCCTGAGCATTTGCCACATTTTCTGCTGGTTCCCAGGAAATATGTCCTTCATCCCAGCCTTCCCACTTTACCTCGTACTGTAACTTTCCTTGGTGAATCCTACTATTCAGAATTTTCTCCACATCGTACTCCCCTACTGCTCCATCCTCCTCTAATTCTATGGGTCCAGGTTGTGATGGTCATTCGCCATTGATATCATTGCCTCGCCAGGGAGAGAGTTTGTTGACATGGAAGACTGGATGGATTCGGTGTCGCCCCCAAGGGAGCTTCAAGCAATAGTCCAGATACATGTTCTAATACCTCGAATGGCCCCAGTTGTCGATCTGAGAGTTTGCGACTTGGTGTCTTCAGGTCGTTATCTTTGGCGTCCAGCCATATGTATTCGCCAACCTTGAACACATGAGCTCCTTTCTTCCCCCTCTCATATGCCACCTTCTGCTCCTTCTTCACTGCTTCCAATGCCATTTGAGTGTCCTTTCGCAACTCCTTCAGTATCTCAATCTGCTCATCTACGTCCTTCTGTCCTGCATGCTGCCCCATGGGGATGTTGAATAAGGGCTGGTATCCATATACTGCCTCGAATGGGGAGAGACCGTGTGCGGAGTGGGTCTTGGAATTAATAACGAATTCTGCCATTGGCAGGTGTTTCACCCAATCTGTCTGCCTCCTTCCTACGTACAGCCGGAGGTATTTCTCCACCTCTTGGTTAGCCCACTCCATCTGTCCATTGGCTTGCGGGTGGTATCCAGATGTCAGGTTGCTCTTGATACTGAGTTGCTTGAGGAGCTTCCTCATAACCATCGCTGCGAACTGGGGGCCACGGTCTGACACAAAGCGTAATGGTAAGCCATGAAGTCGGAACATCTCCCAATAGTAGAGGTCTGCTACCTCTTCTGTGGTAATGCTGGTCATGCAGGGGATAGCATGAATCTGCTTACTGAACAAGTCTGTGCAGACCAAGATAGCGTCATATCCTTCTGACTTCAGCAACTGGGTGATTAGGTCTACTCCTATTTCCTCCCAAATCCCTGTTGGTATGTCCAGTGGGTGGGTTACTGCCCGTGGATGCCGCTGTAACTTTTTCTGTGCGTAAGTGTCGCAGCCTTCCACATACTTTTCGGTGAATGATCGTATTGTTGGCCACCAGAAGTGAGAAGTGACTAGGTCGTAAGTCATGTGAAGTCCTGGATGTCCTGCTGATGGGGAGTCATGACACTGATGGAGCACGTCTCGTCGTAGTTCCTTGTCTGGAGGTACGTAGACTCTGCCGTGATGATACACTAGACCATTATCCTCCTCCCATTCTGGTAATCTGTTTGCTAATCTCTTTAGACCTCCCTCCTTCAGCTTCTTCAGTCCTTCTAGTACTTCTGCTTCTCTTTCCGATGCTCGACGGATTTGTCCTTCCAGGGGGTTGACCAGGGTGGAAACAGCTATCTTGTGAAACTGGTCAGGCGAGAGCACGATCTGTTGCCGATTGTCCTCGTGATCTTGGATACGGTGATGTGACATTCGTGATAGTGCGTCGGCCTGAGTGTTGCTTTTCCCTGCATGGTGTACCAGTCAGAAGTTGAACCTGGATAGGTAGAGAGACCAACGAGCTTGACGTCGTGTGAGGTCCTGTGCAGTTCGCCAGTATTCCAGGTTACTATGATCGGAAACAATCTTGAACTCATCACGGAGACCCTCTAAGAAGTAACGCCAGTCCTTCAGAGCCTCTATGATCGCCAACATTTCCCTATCATAGATCTGATAGTTCCTTTCTGCTGGTTGCATCGAAGCTGAGCAATATGCTACAGAATGCCATGTACCATCTTCCTGCTGCTGCATGAGAGCTCCCCCAGTAGCATAGCCAGAAGCATCTACCTCTATCCGAGTCGGTTTATCTGGATCCCATAGAGCAAGAATCGGTGCAGAAATGAATGCTGTCCATAGTTCTTCGAATGCTGCCTGTTGCTGTGTTCCCCAATCAAACTGGACATCCTTGCATGTTAAGTCATTGAGCGGGCATGCGATCTTTGAGAAGTTCCGAATGAAGTGTCTGTAGAAATTGGCGAATCCTAAGAAACCACGGACATCACGTATTGACTTTGGCGTTGCCCAGTCTCGTACTGCAGCTACCTTCACTGGGTCCATATATATTCTCCTCTCGCTTATCAACAAACCCAGGTATTCCACCTCTGTTTTCTCGAACTTGCACTTCTCAGGTTGGAGGTATAGATTGTTCTGCTGTAACTGTTTGAGGACTTCTTTAACCACATGACGATGTTCCAACAAGTCCAAACTGAAAATCAGGATGTCATCCAGGTATACTGCTACCTTTCCTGCCACGATAAGATCCGCAAAGATGAGGTTCATTAGGGACTGGAACATAGCTGGGGAGTTGGTGAGGCCGAAGAACATGACTGTTGGCTCAAATAGCCCTCGATTTGTTGCGAACCCTGCCTTCCATTTGTCTCCCTCCTTAATTCGTACGTTGTTGTAACCCTACCTTACGTCGAACTTGGTGAAGTATTTTGCATTATGGAGTCGGTTGACAATATCAGATACTAGAGGGAGGGGTGTCCGGTTTTTGACTGTGAACTCGTTAAGGCGTCGATAATCCTGTACGAACTGCAGCTTTCCATCTTTCTTCTTAACAAAGAAGACCAGAGATGCCATAGGCGATTTGGAGGGTCAGATATATCCTTTCTGTAGGTTCTCCTCGATAAATCAATCGAGTTCTTCCTGTTCTACTGGGGACATGGGGTAAATTTTTGTACAAAGTGACTCTGGAGCCCCAGGGGTGAACTCAATGGCATTAAAACGTCTAAGATGGGGTAAGGGTGAAGTGTGTGATATATAAGTCCTAGCACTGTAAAGTACTACCACAAGAATCCTAAAAACTATAAAAAACACCAAACAAATCACTCTTGAGGTCTAGCGTATGTAATGCAAGAGCGGGTTCGATGTTGATCGAAGGTTCCGCCAGTAGCTAACTCAAGAACAAAATATCAAGTGCGGAACTGGGTCTTGGATGACTTTCAGATCCTATACTACGCTCTGAAGGGGGTTCAGAGGCGGAGGGAAACACTATGAATAGGTAGATAGGTGGTGGGGTGTAAGTAGCAGAAACCGGAGACGCGCCAATCGCAAAACTCAGGTACTTCAGACTCACAAAGAACAGCTTCAGAAGGTCGACAGGCCCAGCGGCTAAGTCAAACGCTACTTCAGACAGAACAGACAAAACAGACAGACAGACAGACAGGCAGACAGACAGACAGTGAGCTTGGTCCCCAATGGACTTCCACTCCAGACAGACAGACAGTTGCTTTGTCCCAGCGGACTTAGCAAATCAGTTCAGACAGTCAGACAGTTCAGTTGAAACAGTCAGGTGCAGTCAAATCTACCAAGTTGGTTAAGACTGGTCTCGTTCTATTCTTGTGTCTCTCTCTATAGAAGTTCCCTGCTTACTACTGCCCTCGTGGTACAGCAGCAAGACTGGGTGGGTAACTTGGGGCCTTCCTGACGAAAACCCCAGCCCTTATATACTATCTACCAAATTATTATACCTGAATCTGTATCTAAACATATATCCGTCCGTATCGATGGTCATCTAGTCCAAATCAGTACCTAACTAAGATTAACAGAGAGAGTTTTGACATTATTCTCTGCTGTTTTGCCCGGAAGTTGGATGTAGAAATTAATATCCTCCTTCTCGATCATTCAGCATTTGTCATTCCTGTTTCCGGTGGTGGTCCCCTGGGTTCTATACAGTTCTGAAGCAGGCTGTTTCTTTGCTCCAGACCCTATATGTTCCCGTGCAGATGGTTTAATTCCATCCTCAATTCCGAACCTCTGACTAAAGCCTGAAGTTCCTCATTCGTCCCCACATTTGTGAGTCCATTCTCTAATCTTATACTACCGTTATCCCTACTTCAGAAGACCAAGCTGGGTGCTCAGAAGTAGACGGTAGACCTGGTGACTGACCAGTTAGGTCGTAGGTATCCACACCCTCAGTTGGGATATACTCCCATAATTCCGAAGTCGATCAGCTTCCGTTAGGGTGACAGGTGAGTTAGCCCGTCCCTATCGGTGTAATCGATTCCTCCCCTTCTTCTTAATACTAGTTCAGACCCTTTGTTCTGCGTTTAACACCCCTTAGGTAGCCTTTCCTCATACCATGAAGTATTCCAGTACAAGTCCCAGCCACAGTATCAGTGTTCTCCGTGTTCTAATCAGCGGCATCTATTTCCCGACTGATTTCTAAGCTCCCATAGACTTGTGCTGAAGGTCGGACCTTAACTCCGAAACTTGGGCCTCAGGTCTGCTGGCCAGGCACCTGCGGTAGTCATATTGGGCGACCTCTGGAAGTGGCAGAAGCCACTTCCCTCATGATTCCGAAGTGGTCTTTGCCATCTCCCTAAGTTCAGAAGTCGTTGTTATTCATGTTAAGTCCGTTCAGAACTTCCCACTCTCTTTAGCAGTAGTGTTGTCTCGTCGTTATTGCCCTTGGTATGGCCCTACATGCTTCTATAGCTATCCGGTGTGCATCACCAATGATAGCGTAGGCTCAGAAGGCTTCCTACATGTTTCGGAAGTTGTTAACCTTCAGTCCTGGGGAATCCCATACTACAGTGTTTACTTCTGAACACGTGTAACATGTTCCCAAAGGTGAGTCCTTTTACTAGCAGCTCGGGCCTCACTCTAGTACTTTAATATTCCTTGGTTCTCATAACAATAATAGGTTATTCTTACTCCTAAACTGCCAAAATGTAGAGAAATAGGTAAATTCTCTAAAACAGCCGCAACAGCGTGATCCCATGGTTTGTGTGCTGGTAACCGTTCTGATTCTTGTTCCGAAAAGACCTTGCTGTACTCCCAGTAATGTTCAGGGACCATCTCCTCAAACATCTTCTTCGGCTTGAGTTTCTGTGCCGCTTCCACGAGTTGTTGAGAGTAAGTATAGCCTGCTGTGATCCAAACCTGTTCCTTGACATCTTTAATAATCCCTTGCCTAAGCCAGTTTCGACGAAGTGATCGGTTGGCCTTGAGGACGCAGAGTTGAGGCTGTTTCTCTTCCTCTTCCAGTACCGTTCCCTCTTGCCCTTTACATCTGTCATCCTTTCGCTACATCCTCCCAAGTGTCCTCTAGTATTTCTTCACCACGGGTCACCCCACCAATGGCTTCTCCTTCCCTATCCGGTATATCCTCTACCGTTACTCTGTGAGTCCTTATCAACAGCAATCCTCTCAACCAGTCTATGTCTGGGTTCAACTTCCTCAGCCAGAGTAACCCCAATATCACGTCCTCCTCACCTAGATCTGTGATCAGAAAATCCACCCAGTGTTTATGTCCATCCACTGTTATCGCCAGCTGTGCAAACTCCTGTATGCTGCCAGCTTGGTTAGGGGTACCATCGATGTTGAACACCTGTATTGGCTTCTTTAACTGGAGCTTCTGCAAATTTTTCTCTTCTGCAAACCTCCTACTCATAAATAGGCCTGTTGCTCCACTATCCACCATGGCCGCTGTCGTCGTTTGTAGTCTTCCATTCTCAATCTTCATGTGTACTCGGAAATGTGATGATAATGGTGTACATTCACAAGTCATGTTTATGATACATGAAGAGATAAAGTCATAGTTTGAAGAAGGGCATACTACAATCGAACTTTGGGACGCTCTCGTCGTGGCTGAGACGGGCATCCTTCCTAAAAACCCTGCGGCTTGTTGACGACAGAGCTGAGGCCGGCCAGAAGGCTGTTGAGCTGAGCGATCTGGGCAGTGAGCTGTCCCTGACTGTCCAGAGTTACAGTCGAGCTGCTGGGCACCAGGGATGAGGTAGACGCAACAGTGACCATGGAGTCGTTCAGAGAACGATGGCTCCCCTCTTCCTCGTCAAAGAGTGAAAAATTCTCCTCCATGCTCGTCGCTGCAATCTGTTGACAACCTCTTCCAGCTAGGCCTCCCCCCCTTTCCTTTCCCATAAACTTGTCCTGGCAGACCTGTTCCAAATGACCTGCCCTCTTGCAGTAATTGCATGTGGCACCTTGTGCCCAATTACAGTCCTTCTTGAGGTGCAGGCCACCACAGCCAAAACACCTATTCCTCATTCATCGCAAGAACTCCTCCCTGGTGCCAGTCCTCCGGATCGTGGTCGAGGTGGCATCCACATCCATAGCGTTTGGATCTCTTCCTCCTCCGCCACTAGCCTGTGCTCGAGCACCTCCTCGTCCAATATTCAGAGCCGGATTGTTAATGCTGATGTCCAGCTTGTTCACCCTAGCGATGAGTTTGCTAAGGTCCCTTGGCTCAGTTGTGGCAACAGCTGCTGCCAATTCTACCAACTTCCGCATCTCCAATGTGAGTCCCTCTACGAAATATTGCCACTGGTCATAGTCCAAGAGCTTGGTGTGACTGGCCAGCTCTGTGAATTTCTGGGCATAGTCGGAAACAGACTCATTCCGTCCTTGCCTCAGTACCCTGAGGTCAGCCAGTGCCTGCTTCTCCTCATCGATAGAGGAAAAGTGGCCCCTAAAGGCGGTGGTGAAGTTGGCCCACCTGCCATTAAAGATCGGGTTGACGTTGGTGGGGTCATTTGACCTGGTTAGGAATTGGTTTGCCCAGTCGCCAGCCTTGGAGGTCATGAGGTTCAGGGCCGCTCAGATCTTTTTCGGATCATTGTTGACCAACTCAGATTGTTCCTTGGCCCAATTGTCGAACTGATTGAGCCATCGCCTGGCATTGTGGCCCTTCTCTCCCTTGAACGCCTCAGGTTTACTGATGACATCCTTCGAGCGAGTCGACTGCATTAGCAGGGCATTGGTAACAGTGTTTAGGCCCTCTAAGAGATGGGCGAGTTGTTCGTTGTTCATGATTGGGGATGGAGTGGGGGGTTGTGGTACTGGAGCTGGGGTTCTGGGGGTGATAATGGGATTTGGTGCAGGGAAGACAGTCCTGGAACTGATGACAGGAACGGATGGGGATATGGAGGGTTCATGAGGTGCAGGTAGTGGTGCCGGTGTGGGAGAAGCTGTGGGAGAAGTACATAATGCGGGATTTGATATGGGTCTAGAGTATCGACCAACACGGGACCCGGGCCTAGAGTGTTCAGGGGTTCTGGGTAAACTGGGGGTAACTGGGTGGACTGGAAGTGGGGATGGTGGTAACGGTGGGAGTACTGGGATGAAGCGGTCAAATTCAAGAACACTACCGTTGTTGTCGGTTAAGTTGTGCAGTTCGGAGATAGAGTTTGCAAGTGCGTTTGGGCACTGGTTCTGGTCACAGCTAGCCCACTCTCTGTCTGTGGTTAGGTGTACGTGTTCGTTGTCGGTAACGTCATATGCGTGCAGTAGCACGGAGCAGTCAGTTTTCTCCTGTTCGGATTCTTCTTCAGAGTCGGGTCTTGATGCACTGAATGTTGGAGACGTGGTGGAACGGTATGGCCTGCAGAGGCAGCCTTATCAGAAGGGTGCCTGTGCAGTAGAGGATCTTGACCTAATGTGGTGAAGCGCCGGTAGCAAACACACAGAGACTGGAGCAGAGGCTCAACAGTCAACAACTAGTCCCAATGACAAAGATGATCAATACTACCCAGTATCCTACAGGGTATAGATATGCACCTAGTCCCAATGACAAAGAGGTCAAGATGGGGGACTAGGTGACAAGTCGTCCTATATATACTGCCTGGCATGTGACCTATGATGTCATGACCTGGTCATGCAGAAACTAATAGAACGTAGCGGAAAGTAACAGAATACAGTGGAATAAAGGTAGAATCAAGAGATGAAACAGGAATGATGTCATGTATCATAGTCAAAGGAAAAGAGACCATAGAAGAATAAAGAAAATAGTACACACTTTGTCACAACTTGAGGAACAATTAAATCTACCATATACAGACCTGCAACCAAGGGGATTCGAACTTGGCAACGGGAACCTTCTGAATACCATATATGACCGAACCATCAGCCGATATGATGACCTAGAACTGTTCTGACACAGCTATGGAAGCAGTTAAACCCGATGCATAATCAGACGAACCTGATTGGCTTCATATGATGACTCACACAAGTGGAGCGCATGGGTACCCTCTTGGTTAACTCCGAAAGTGGCACATGGACACTTGTGGATCCATAATCATGACTCCCTGAAAGTATAAACATTGTCCCTTGCCTATATAGCAGGTACTAGACTTTCAGAGTAAAGCCACAAAGATATATATATAACGAATACCAGGGTATATGCCACAAAGAGTTGGTACTGTGAGAGCAGAACACCCTAGGAATTAAAGATATACCAACGAATTTGATATTCAGGGTCCCTGACTCCAGATTATTGATAATATCACCACCAGATGGCATGATTATGAGTCAACAGGACATCTATAACCCACTGACAGACGTGCCCACATGCCCACATCGAGAATACTCCAAAGAATAATATTATATTGTCTGCAATTCCTTTTTCTGGTCTCTGCTTTCCATATATAGACAATTTCTGCATTTGTATCAGTTTGTATTGGCCATATATCAGTATTTATAAGCATAGATAGGTAGACAGTATATAAGCTGCGAGGTTTTCATTCGAGAATCTCCAAGCAATTTGTGGTAGCTCTGTATCACTTTTTGTTTCGGCTTGCAACAAGAAGCAATCTGTGGTATTTGCTGCAGTTCAGTGCCTATGTCAAGTCTCTACATTGTAATGACAGTAGCGCTAAGTACCCAAAATAAACCGAATTTGCCACATCCTGAACATGGGACAAAGATAACATGGCTATATAAGAACTGGTGTGAGCTCCGAGCAGCCAGTTAAAGCAGTACACTGTTATATGAAGCATCTAATATCGACAGACTACTGATAGGCTTCAAATACTATCATAGTTTGTGGGTATATAAGATGATTACTCTTCAGACTAAAAGCTATGGGATGGTCTGAAACATGTAGGACCTTCTATGTGCTGTCCAAGAGTTAGCGTGCCATTATAGAACAAGCTACAAACCTGGGTAGACGTTCTATAAGGTTAT
>MU127894.1:15761-111390 GCA_014904975.1 Marasmius fiardii PR-910
ATATGCCACGAAGAGTTGGTACTGCGAGAGCAGGACACCCTAGGAATTAAAGATACACCGATGAATTTGATATTCAGGGTCCATGACTCCAGATTATCGATAAGATCAGTCGCTGACTGATATTATCACCACCAGATGGCGTGATTATGAGTCAACGGGACATCTATAACCCACTGACGGACGTGCCACATGCCCACATCGAGAAATACCTCAAATAATAATATTATATTGTCTGCAACTTCTTTTCTGGTCTCTGCTTTCCATATATAGACAATTTCTGCATTTGTATCAGTTTGTATTGGCCATATATTAGTATTTATAAGCATAGGTAGGTAGACAGTATATAAGCTGCAAGGTTTTCGTTCGAGAGCCTCCAAGCAATTTGTGGTAGCCCTGTATCACCTCTCGTTTCAGTTTGCAGGAAGCAATCTGTGGTATTTGCTGCAGCTCAGTGCCTATGCCAATTGTGGTACTTGCTGTAGTATTGTATCTCACCTTGTTTCTGGCCTAGCCAAATAGACGAATAAACCCTGATAAAACCTTGAATTAAACCTGAAACCTTTCCGCCCTGACTTGAAGTCAGTGAAGCTGAATCTGAACCTTGTTCTTGAGTCGATCTCAGACCTGGTATGTAACGAATCTGAACTGAAACTGGCACTGTTCTGACTGAGTCTGTTACTGTTTTAAGGGTCTGTTGCCCTCACTGTTCTGTCTCTGTCTGTTACTGTTGGGTCTGTTGCCCATTACTGCTGTTCTGTCCTGTCTGCTGTTCTGTCTGCAACTATAAACTTCCCTGAGTGGTTGTTTGGTTGTTCTGATTCTGTCTGACTGTGCTGTTCTGTTCTGTTCTGTCATATATCGGTTTGAGTCTTCTATAGACTTCGTTCTGACTCTGCTTTTGCTGTCTCTGTCCACACCTGAACCTATATAACCTCACACCCCGTTCTAGACTATGTTCTAAGTCTATTATTTGGTGTATATAGAGTTTAATCAGATTTCTCTGTGTGGAACCTTTGACAACGCCAGAACCCCACTCACATATAGCGTCTTTTGAGTTAGTTTGTTCATTCAACTTGCTCAAAACAACATCATTCACCAGGCAATAATTTTAATTCCACCAACAGTAATCCACCCCAGACTTATTCCTCCACTTTACATTCATTTAATTATTCCCTTCCTCCCCAAGATCTTTCACTCCTCTATTGCATGGACTACACCCTCCCTCTGCCCGATACAGTCACATTTCCTCATAATACTAATTACAAATTCGAAATGTAATGAGCAATGGCGAGTTAAGAGGGCCTCCGATGATCAGCCATGCACTCTATCTCCTTTAATTTTCAAGGCCCGGCGCCACTCGCAGCAGCGTCCCTTTGCATTCACAGTTGCATTCCTGGCGTTTTTTTTGACCCTGAATTCTGCCTGGAAATTGCCTGAGTTGGAGGCTTCTAATTTTTGTAAGCAGATTCCAAGAAAGGTGCCAATCCGTGATAAAAAAAGCGGCACTTTGACTGGTCTCCATTGCCTTTGATGGTGTGAGGGTTTGCGATGTCCTCTTGAGTGCGTGGGAGTTCTGCTGGTTGTTCTAGTATGGCGGGTGAGGCGAAGATGAGTGAGACCAATAGAGATAGAAGTGGGGAAAAGTCTGTCTTCCGTGTTCTTGTATTTGTAGAGCTTAAATACAAGAACTCATAGCTATATGACTAAACTATGGTGACGGAGTAAGGAATAATAAGTAATCTAAAATGAAATGGATGTGAATAATATGCAAAAGTTTGGTGAAATAGTAAAGGTGGTAAATCAAATAGGTAGGAACCTAGAATGGTCTAGATGTGAATAATATGAAAAAGTCCTTTGAAATAGTAAACTGTCAAATCAAATATAGGAATCTGAAATGAAGTGGAGTGAATGATATGAAATGAGTAATATGAAAAAGTGCAATGAAATAATAAGGCTGGCAAATCAAATATAGAGATCTGTAATGAAGTGGAGCAAACCAGTGCTTGAGGTGATACACACGTAGAATACAGTGTGTCACCACAATGGCGGTTTGTCAGGAGGAGGAGGGGGCATAATATATGATGTCTGATCCGGAATACTCCCCATTTCGGCCAATTTTGGTACATACTTAGGTCAATTTGGTGAGTTTTTGTGCACATCCAGCTCAGGTAGATTGGACTTGGCTATGACTAGGCCACTCCGGGTAATGTCATACCCTTTTTTGGTACATCCCGGTACCGGTGCCAAAGAGAGCTACTTACTCATAGCGTTAACTCCGCCCCGAGCCGGGCTTATTGTTGGATAATTGCACAGTTCTTGCCCAAATCCTCACGCTAATTAGGGCATAGAAGCTAAGATACATTCATTATTCATGATAAGTGACTAACAACCTACGACACTCTGCACTTGTGTACATGTACAAATTTGCTCTGGATTTCAACCTCGGCCTTTAGGCCTACACCAAGCGGGTGCCGTGCTGGTCCCATATTTTTGGGTTGTTGATTAATTATTAATGGCATGGCCGTGTGCTGTCAAGGTAGCTGACCCAACAGTATCAAATGGGTCGTGCATGGTAACATGGAATGTATTTTACGCAACAACCTGTGTTTACAGCAAGCTTATTAGTGAGGCTCATATCAACAAAGCTGTGCCAAGCAAGAATTAATTTCTTGGCTGGGCTTCCTTTCTTTCAATTGTCGTTTAGTAAATGCCCTTGAGATGAGGTGTAGTGAAATTTCAGGACTGCTTGGGAGGATAAGTAAGAGAGATAACCTATGTCGGTCTGTTCAAACCATATTGAGCTCCACTTCTCGTTCCCTGACAAGTTCTCCAGAATCTAGCGCCATTGTCAATGTATCTACTCACTGTCGCCACAATTAATCCCTTGTCAAGTCTTTTTTCCCTCTCTGACTACCATCATATATCTTGGTCTTAGTTCTGATTCCCTGTAGATGCTACCCAAAACTTTTGAATGCATCTCAGCCAAGTCTAACTCAATGCTAGCTTGCTGAATAGTTTGGTGGACTGTCATTTTTCTCACAGTAGGATCTGTTCCTGCATAAAACAAAAAAAAGTTAATGAAATTTTTTGATCTGATCCAGATAGGAATGATTGGGTCAGATTTCAGAACATTTAAAAGAGTGTTATATTCCATGGTCTCTAAGAACATCTTTGATCCATCATCTAGGAATTACCTGATAGCACCCAAGATTGACTGAAATTGAGCCTGTTCTCAGCATACCAAAAGCTCAGTGATTTACAAGTTTGACAAGTCCCTGTTCTATACTTGGGTTGCTTGTGTCGATCCCACTCTAGTACAGTGCTTGTCTGCTCCCTAAGTTCTGATTTTTTCTTCGTAGTGCTGAATCCCCGCATCTCCTATGAGGGCCTTAGAATGGACTATGCTGGTGAATGACCACTTGAATATCTTGAGACATCTGAACAGAGCCTTACCTCAACACATAATATGTCTCAGCACTCGGCAGCCACATTCATTCCCAGGCATGCTTCCAATGAGGAGCCCTGTGAACCGTGTGTTCTTGGATCCCTATGGAAGGTCAACTTCACCAAATGGGATATCCGGGAGGGTGCCTGCTGAAGTGACAGATGAGCTTGCTGAGTATTTCAGGCAACTTCAATTCTCTTTCTAGCAACAAATCCTGTGATTGCTAAATTCCCAGTACCATATTGCTATGGCATACGGGTAAGGCCTATACACGTCATAGTAATCTCGATCACAATCCTGCTTGAAGTATGACGTAGAGTGCACAGTCTTAAGTAGCAGACTGCAGACAGCCCAATCCAGAATATCAAATTAACCAATTGAGACATAGAGCGGTCCAGAAACAGCCAAAAGTACCAGATTTAAATGTGTATCACCAGTTTTCATGCCTATAAGTAATCGAGAAACTTCAATAGTCTCCCAGACTGACAGAATGCCCCAGACTCCACGAGTCACTACTGTCCCAGTCCGCGCTGGGGGTTGTCAGCTCGGAGGCAATTTCTGTGAGTCGAGCTTGCCAAATTGGAGCTCATTTGGGGAGCTCAACTCATGGTACCATTTATTCTTCACAAACAAACACCTTGCCAATGTATAGTTTATCATTTGTGACAATGGTACAAAAGGGTCCGAATCATGTTTTGAAAGAGGAGACCATTTATTGTTAGGGAATGGAAACAGAAGGTGCCACCCATTTTTGAGACAATGGCATGTGAAGTTCAATAACTCAGGACAGTGGTACAGGGAGGTCCCAATTGTTTTTTTGAGGTGAGTACCTTTTATTTTACAGAAACAGGTGCCAAAAGTGTGGGTTATTTGTCAGGGAGTATGCCACCATGGTACAGCTATATATGTGTGACTGACAGGGATACAAGAATGTCCCAGTTGTTTTTTGAAAGAGGATACCATTCATTTTTGACCACTCCAGAAACAAAAGGTACAATCTGGTTTTTGAGGAAAAGTAGTTTGAGATTTTTGAGAGAGGTACACTCTAATTTCAAGGGAAATAATACTTATGTGAGGGACACTGGGGTTCCTAGAGATTATACACACCAATTGGGTATATTTTGGCCAGTGCAATTTCCTTTCTGACTATAATGAAGGACTGGTATGGAAGATTAATTGGGTCAGCAAGAGGGACAAAAGGGGTTTGTTCTACATTCTGCCACTATTATATTGGAACTACAATAATAGTTGCCCATTTAGTCCCCTGTTCTGGTTTATACTTATATAGAAAATAGAAAAGGCCCTTAAATTGTAGCTGTAGTTGACCTTATCTTCATCCTTCCTTTTGGCTGGGTCTTGAATAACCACAAACTTTGTGACTACAGCTGCCCTTTTTAGCAACATCACTGTATAGGAGTTTAAATTGAGTTACTAGCCCATAGAGAGTGAAATCTCATAGAGGGTCTACCTATTTCATGTAAATGAAGGTCTCACAGATGTATTGATTATATACACTCTTCTAGAAAGAACATCATATACATATACCACATCAAACAGACTTTGCCAGTAAGTTGAAAACTAGCAGGTAAGTCTAAACTGAAGTAGAGTGCTACCCATGGAGATACTGATCCCTAGACAACCTACTGTCACACTACAAGCTTCTATGTCTACTGTGAAATCCAGTGTTGATGCTTTTATCTGGCTGTTGTAATCAGATGTGTCAACACTGAGCTGCGAGGGATTAGTGACTTTAATACAGTGTAAGAAGAGGCTACCTACATCTGTAGATGAACTCCTGTGAAATGACTAGAGTTGTGCAACATGCACCAGGTTCCAGAAATAAATGCAGAGTTGCAATCAACGAATTCGTGCCTGCCTGCTCCACCCTCGGACAGGCTTAATTTCACTAGTTAAGCCCTGCACCATCAATACATACTTACATTCACTCTTCTAGTGTACATAACATTCTTAGCACTAAATACCAGATAAAAGAATCTTAAAGCTCTATGTTGTATTTGCTTGGGGACAGCATCGACATTGCGGTTGAAGTTGCGTCGAAGCGAAGGCCATCACGCCTAAGCGAGCCGAGATTTTGCAGTGCCGACAACATGCCGAGCAACGTTGCTGTGACATTGCGTGACTGATGGCTACCTGATCGTTATAAACTCCCCGCTTTTACCAGTAATCGTTGCAGCAGTCGCTCGAACCATAAACAGCTCAAAAATCACACTTTACCTAGGTGGGTCATCGGAATTAGATACCTATCGGTCCATATACCGAAGCCTAATGTATTTAGTTGACGGGAACTAGTTTTCCGGGCTGGGTTGATAAAAATCTATAAATACCTACCCGAAGACAGTATTCCCTGAAGATGTCAGGGGCCATGTCTGAATAGCCACTAATAGCCGATGTAAAACACGTTGTCAACGGCGCCAACGGCAACACTCACACTCACTTACCACTAGCACTGATAGTGAGTTCCCTCCTTTCATTCTGTATCATCAAAAAGTCCAGAATGTTGATAAGTTTTTTACCCAATTACTGATGCAGCCTACAACCTTGTGCCCTTAAATAATACTAGGGTTCAAACCTGTGGCTTTGCCACAGGCACTGATCGCGGGCGTGGCGGAAAACACCTTGTTCCGTTAATTGTTAGATTCAGCTACAATTTAAAAGGAGGAAGCTACGTTCCTCATCCAATCTGCCGGTTTGCTAGGAGTGATATGACTCACTTGAATCATATGGCATGCGTGATGCTCATATCTTGCACATCTTTACTGATTGGAGGTTCACAAACCCCTCTTCTAGGAGAGTTGGGAATGTCCCGGCACCGTCCACTATCTCTAATCGCATGTTACACCAATCAATCCACCAGAGTGCCAAGTATGCCGAGCGAAGGGAACACTCATGAATAGACCCCAGTTCAAGGACTGTCAAGTTCAATCTGTATCAATCCCTCTACAGCAATCTCAGGGCAATACTGATCTTTCCGCTGCAAGATACAACCCTGAGTGAGAAGAGGATGGGTCATATAAAAGATAAAAAAACATCTGATATGAATAGCCTGTCTCGTTTGGATTCACAGAACCATACCCCATTGGCAGTGCTCCTGACTACTACAGCTATTGGGAGTATATAGATTGTACAGCCTCTCTCCCTCCCGGTATATGACAGCATTCCATTCACCGCTTCTACAGCTACTGAAAGTATATAGTATGGACGGCCTTCTCCCCCTCCCGGTATATAACAGCCATTCTGCGCCACCTCCACAGCTATGCTAAATTATAATATAAACAGCTTCCACCAGTAACTAACAGCATTTTAAATCTCCCTTCCACTTAATTACCACCGTTATAAAGACTCGTATTGCCAATCTCATTATCTCCCGCTCAAACTTTTGCTGCCCAACTCTCTATGATAACTCTCATATTCTCAACGGAATCCGTGAAAGATGCAAGTCTCTTATGGCCCAGCGGCCAGTTAGCTTATGAAGTGGCAACTGTACCCGGCAATTCCCCATCCTCCAGCCATACATTTATCAAGAAATTCGTGGATGCCGGTACACCATCGGTGGAGGCCGGACTCATTGAAATGCATGCAAGAGGCAATGATATATGTCAAGTAGGGGGAAGGGATCTCAGACCACAAAGAGTACCACTATCAAGGTAAGTGAATTGTCATTATAGATCAAAGACAAAATGCTGATTTCACCATCTGTAGAACTCACAAATGGAAATTCACCTCTTCAAATGGACAAGAGTATATATGGAAGGGAACTTCTGGTGGGAAAACTGTGGTAAGCAAGTTCTCCTTTTCACATTTCTCTTACTGGCCTGAACCATGCACAACAGTTATGGGACAGATCTGAAGGAACCATAGCTGTCCATAAATCCAAACATACTGGACTTTTCAGGAGGAACCCAAGTCCAGCTATGCTAACAATATCATCCGCAGGCTGCTCAGTTGTAGATGAGATTCTTGTTAGCTACCTCTTTATCCAGCAAAAGCGGAAGATGCATGGTGAATCTGAACCTACACAAGCTATCTCCAACATTGTGGAGGTAGATGATGGAGCCAGTGAGGGCAGGCATGGTGGTGGAGCCATTGGTAGTAACAACAATGATAGTCATGGCTATGGGGGTAGTTGTAGCCATGGTCATTATCATAGTGGGGGCTATAATAGTGGTCATGGTACTGGTCATGGTGGAGATGGTGGTTGGGGTGGCACCAGTGGTGGGGATAGTGGTGGGGGTAGCAGTGGTGGAGGTGGAGGTGGTGATGGAGGTGGAGGTGGAGGTGGAGGTGGAGGTGGAGGTGGAGATTGTTAGAATTTGAGGTTTGTCTCGCTAACTGAGTTGTTAATTGGCTTTAGCTAGAGGTAAACCGATGCCTCAAGCAGGTACTTTTATTTAGCTTTTATACCTACTTAAGTATCTAGAATGTTCTACATGTATCTACAAGTATCAGTAATAAAGTGGAGTAAATTAGTAATAACCTTGGCAAAAGAGTATGTACTCTGAGTCATATGGAATACTGTAGAATCCTGTTGAAAGGACTCGCACAGGTGAGCTGCACCGTGCCAGATTTCAACAGAGATGGTGGTTAAGATAGTGGATGCTGGACATTTGTTTGCGGCAATGATGCTATATGATAAGTGAATGAATTGTTGACATCCTTGCATAGTCATCAAAGAAACACATGGTCTATCTGAATTCATGATGATAATGGTAGGAATGTGAGCATATGCCAGTCAGAACAGAGTTCAATTGCCAGGCACTGCAATACAAGACTTCTTGGTGATAAGAATGTGTGATTTGCCTATGAACATACAAGCTCCTTTTTGCAGTTCTGTATTTGAGGGAAGAGATAGCCAGAAGCCTGAGCTTCAACCTGATTGATGTGGATCAGAGATGAGGTGATGAATGTTAGTAAAAAGAACATCTAAGATTCAGTTAAGAGCTTCCCAGAAGGGTATCTGTGAGGTGAATGTATACTTCCCCACTTGCCTCCCCTCCTTCCTCTCAATGTCTTTCCCTCAAAGAGTCAAGTGACATCATACTCAGAATGGCTCATGATCACTGAACATAGCTTCATTATACTGTAACCCTGACTCATGGATGACTGCTACTACCACCAGGGGTTTTAGTCTTTATCTATAACGAAGTAAAGAAATTGTGAATGAGAATGAACTATATTGTTGGCTCGAGTTACGAGCCCTTTTATACCTACAGACAAGTATCTAGAATGTTCAAGTATCTACTACTACTGTAAGTACCAAGAGAAGTCTGAGTAAGAATGGAAAAGCGTAGAATAATTAAATATGAAATTGGTGGAGTCGGCGTCCGCGAGGCCGTGTCCACTTGGACCCATAGTAATATTCCCATGACAATCTATTCATCCCTTGTCACTACCACTCTAAACATCACCGTCTGTCTCTGTTGGAAATACAACCTTGACTTCCGACAATTGCCTTTACTTCCTGAGACTTCCATTTGATACATGTATGTTGTTACTTACAAATTGATACATCCTTCACAGCATTTCATACTTGATCACTTGGTTACTATCAGTTTTACACCTACTATAAAGCCCTAGATAGTTATTGCATATGGACAAGAACTCTATTTCTACTTCTCCAACAGTCTCGGTCATTCATTATTAGACTCTGGTGAAATAGTTGCATACACTCCATTTAAACTCTCAACGTTGCAATGTCTACATTCAACTAGAATCGAGAGAAATTGAGCAACCTCAAAGCAGCCAATCACTTCATTATAAAACGCTCAATCTCAGTCTACACCAATAATCAAAAGGGCCACCAAAACTGCAAATCGGGTGCTGAAAAACACAGACTGAATAGAACCAGTAATCTTACAGCATCATCCCACAAGCATCAAACTAGTGCATGCTAATTTGGCCACTAAAGTAAGGATATTTTTTACTTACCAGCATGTTACTTATTATATACAGCAAACAAATATTCTGTTCCCACATGCAGGTGTTGTGGAGATTGATAGTATCTCGTTCTCAATCATCTGGCTTCCCAATAGGGTCTTACACTTTAGGTTAGTCTCAACGAATCGGCGAACAAACTGTCTCATTCTTATACTTCTCACCTCAATTCCAAGAATGAGCTCCCAAAAACTCAAACTTCTGGTTTGGACTCAGTTCTAGAATATCAGATTCCTTCAAATTCCCCACCATTACCTACCATGTGTTGGAATATTGAATGGTGTGTTGTTCATTGCTATACCTGTCAGTTGGAGTCACGGCTATAGTCCCCAAGTCTGATTGTTGGCTTTTGAGCAATGTAGACTTGGGGATCTTAGATATAAAGGCAACCATTTTGCTTCTGTTCTAATGTCACTTCCCCCTCTCCCCCATACTGGGTGTATACGTAGCTACAACAATTTTTAATCTAAAAATGTTTCACATACTTTACATTTATCAATACATAGGAATATCAGGAAAGCTCCGTAAATCAGGGGTCCGCAGAGTGCGATTTGCTTCAGCTTTCAGCCTTCAGGTCAGGCTACTTACTAACAGACCCTTATCTTATGACCTCACTGTAAGTACCTACAACTTTCTTCATTATGTCTCTGAATATTCAATGATTGTACCTATAAGCGAATTGATAATCCGAACAGCAGCTGTTGTTTGGAGAGGGGGATTAGGTAGGAGATGTATTATTGCTTTCCAGCCCAGCATGTAGATGCAATGACTGATGAAGTAATCTACAAATTACCTGCCAACTTCTGTACAAAGTAACCTAGATGGTCAGTACTGTTAAACATGGCATAAAATGTCAGAAAATTTGAAATCGGCTCATAAACTCAGGTGACTTGTGGTGGTAAGTCCAGGCTGGACAAGTATAGGCAGTGATAAGTCTAAAACGCACACCATCAGCGGGCAACAAGGCTCGATAAGTCTGGCTTATGAGCTGTCTGCTGGGCCCTGTCGTCCTTCTAACATCCACTTCTCGTTCCGGACGATGTCAAGGGATCTACTGCTGCACCCAAGCATACGCTTGCCTTCAAGCTGCATGTTTTTAACTCCTCAGATGGTCTACTTACTGTTGGAAATGGAATTGGGTCCAAGTATTTTATATTCCATTGGATCGTCGAGCCTTATAAGCACTCTGGCTTTGTTTAGAAGCGGGTATCAGGTTTCAGGGTCAAAAAAGGTCAAAAAATCAAGAAAAGGCGAAATAATGCATAGGGCAGGTCTGGGTTACAGTGCCTTACTCAGCTCATCAACGCTTACAACTCAATTTTTCTGACAAACGGCTGTAGCAATGAAATATAATATTATTACCAGGAACTGGGGCAGTTTCATTGCAAGCTATATTCAGTAAGGGTACCTGTCCTCATGTGTTGAAGAAGGATACAGGTCTGAGTCCTAACACCACAGGTATCTGTGTCAATAATGTGTGTACCTGCCACGGGTCGTGCTATTCTCTAAAACTACTCTCAGTTCCCTGGGAATTGTGTCATGTAGCTTGTAGGGACCAAGATAGATGAGTCTGTAAGAGTATGAAAGAGTCATTATCTGTATACAACATGCAAATCAAGCTATGAAGTCATTGCTTACTGAAGTTTGGCCTATAGAACAAGTAGTACTATATCACATTAACTTTACCTTGAAAAAGTGACAAGGGAGAAGGGATTACGGAGACCAAAACCAGAATGACATGCAAGGTATGGCTCATGCTGTCAGATCCCATCAACCCGGCGCTTTCTATATCAGTGTATTGTCCACACCTATCAGCTCTAAAGAGTGAGGTGGTCTAGACAACCATCAGATCTAAACAATGCAGATTAACATGGAAGTACAGATGACTCTCCCATAATGCATGCCCCTCGGTTAAGGTCAAAATGTATGCCTTTTGGGAGAGTATGCCCTTCGGGAGGGTCACTTGTAGGACCATCTTTTTAGGTTCAAATCACATGTATTCTAGTCTCTAGATTCTCTACGGGTACATACGACGTAAATATACTATTTTGTCAAGAATGTCAATAACGCGCTGTTCATCTACAATATTTCCGCCGTTATTCATTCAGTGCTCGTCAGCTTCTGACAAGGACTCCTTTTTTGCGATACGAGCCTGTAGCTCTGCTTTGTGTACAGAAATAGAGCTTTTCAAGGCTTCGAAGCCTTTCTTCAAGACACTGAGCGGCCTTAGTTTTGGAGGCATGTGGGGGGGGGGGGATTTTAATGACTTTCGACGCATTCCTCACTTCCTAGCGGCATCCTGGTCGCGTAACTATCTGATGTTACTAACCTACTGGAGATGTTTGAACTTTAAAACGGCGAGGCGCTCGACTGTCAGTCAAACATTGCAAATTTTGGCGAAAATTATGCCTTATTGGGAGTCAATTTTCATGAAAAAAGTATGCCTTATGCCCTATGGGGGAGTTATGCCTTTTTGCCTGCAAATCAACTTGGTTTGGCCAAAATTATATGCCTTATTGGGGAGTATGCGTTATGAGGGGCATGTGTTATGGGAGAGTCATCTGTATACATATTAAGTCATCTAAACTACTCTGAATAAGAAGAGGTTTTCTAATCACTAAGTTCAACAAAGTACCATTTCAATAATATACAAAAGTCCCAGTAGCAAGCTATATGTAAGTATATGATATTTTACTTAAATGTGTTTGGTTTCTATCTATTACATAGATGCCTGTCAGAATAGGTGATCTGAGTTAGCTCGGATGCCTAAGATGATATAGAGCTGGAAAAACATTTATCTAGTATACATCCAGACCTAGTATATAAAGCTATGTCACTATAATGCAACATTTGAGCAACCTATCCTCAGAATCCCTTGAGTTATTTGAATCCTCTCCTTAATTCTAATATATATTGCTTCTGTTTTTGACTGAAATCACTATGTTTATGCCAATCATCCCACTTAATATCACCTTCACCATTGCATCCAGGCTAATCAGTGATGCACTGGGCATCATGTCACGTAAAACAAAGTTTTCACAGAACATTATTGTTGTAAATTCGGCCTTACCTTCATCCTTCTCTTTTTGTCCCGTACCCACTTACTTATCCAATACCTAATAGCTACAGCCTACTTATATTTCCTCAGGCTCTATGTCGTTCCATTATGCCTTTATATTTTCGGACTATTTGAAATCTACATTATCTATAAGTACTGCAATATCCTACCTAGCAAACCAGACTTGAATCCACTCCTTTCTCATCTTTTCTACATTAATTCTAACACAGTAGCACTACTAAGTGCACTAAACAAAGACTGAAAAGGATTAAAACAGGTCAAGTTCACCCAGAACTAGTCTTCACAGACATTGATACCTCTTACTTGTGCTACTAGTACAAGTGTTACCTGGAAGTACTAATCCCTTGACTCTGTGCAAGTGAAGAGTCTAAAACCATAAACAAGGGTTTGACCAGCACTAGGATGGCAGTTGAGAATAATTAAGATTGGACTGTTCATTAGTGAACTAGTAAGGATTTGGGTCTGTAGCAGACTCAGGCAAAGGCATCAGTACTTCAAAGTCAAGGCTAGAGGCTTCCATGCAAGATAATGGAGTTACCATCAAATTCCATGGAATGTTGAAGTTGGACCCACAAGTCAAGAAGTGATCAGTTGTGCTCTGGGTGCAGGATGCCATTGGCAATTATTATGTGACCATCAGCCAGGATGGAACAAGGATACACTGTTGGGGCACAAGGACAAGCTGGAATGAAGAAAAAGAGCCAATCAGAATGAAGAGTTGGGAGTTAGGTGAGTTAGGTGAGTTAGGTGATAAGAGTCAGGGCCAGGTGAGACATGAACTTCCACGGAAGTCAACAGTATATAAAATCTAAGCCTGGGAATTGCCAAAACCAATAAAGAAATCAGGAGGATTGAGTGCAAGATGCCCTTTCAGTTCTTTCTCCACTTTATCTCTGATTTTGTCACTTCTCTGTTGAAACAACCTTTGTGCTCTATTCTCTGTGTTCTTGAGGTCTGCTTGCGTCTTAGCTCCCATTAAGGCTTCATTCTAGCGCTCTGTTGATAAATAATTACCTAAAGGCCTAATCCTGGTTTAGAGTAACGTAAATGACGCATTCCCTCACTAGAATATACTTTCTAGAGGTCAGGCAAGGACAGACAAAGATATAAGAAGGTCTGAACAGGTTTGCTACTCCAGCTTCTTTCTTTGAAACACATATGTTGATAACAATCTATTGCAATTTATACAGTTGTTACAGTATTTGCCTCTTAACTTCACTTGGCCAACCTCTCAGAGCACCAACACCACTACAAAACCGGGGTCCTGTAATGCCTCCGTATCAGATGGTTGTTATGAGCTGATCACTCTTACCGATGCACTCAGCTGTGTGAGATTTTTAAGGCTTACTCGGAGTGAGGTCTCAATTGTGATAACAGAATTCAAGGGGGTATAGGGGAGCAAAATGACTACTATTATTGTATTCTATAGTGTAATTAGACTTACAGGGGGGTTGTAGGTTATCTCAAGGTGGTGTACTGAAGACTTATCTTCAAGGTTGGATTGAAGTTGGAGGCTGGTTGGTGGGTGCTGGTTAGTTTCTGGCTGCTGTTTGTGTTCAAACAGTGTAGTTAGTACAACATCCCTTCTCTCCATTTGCTAATCGCACATTTATTTCTTCGTTACAGACTTCACATTGTATATGATGTTCTCAATCTCGTACATAGAAATATTGCGAGTGAGTGAGATCGAGCATAGTCCACTTCGATTACCAGCTATTCAGCTTTCCAACTTCGTAACTGTTGTAGGTCCATGATATATCTGATACATGATCAGCGCTACAAAGCACTGTGGTCCGGGCAACCATAAGATCTATTATCTTCCTATCAAATAAATCACTGGTTGCTCTACTCAATGCGGTTGAAATAGGAGATAATAGTGAGGATGTACTGAACTAGTCAGATAGCTGATATAACCTTGCCTGTCTTTTCTCATACGGACACGACATTCGTTAAGAGGGGGCGCATACGGCTTCAAGTTAGAGGATCCCCTTTACCCAATCTTCGGAGATCAAAAAGAGCTGATTCAGCTGAGGCGGAATCTAGTAAGAAAATAGACAATTAAAATGATAGTTGAATTAATGAGGGTTAGGGCGGCAGTGAATCGTTTCAGTGCTACTGTGCTGTTCCGGCATTTGTAGAGCTTCAAATTCGAAGAAGGTTTAAATTAGGTATTTAAACCCTTACAGTCTTACTCTCCCCCCCGTTTTGGGAGTTCAGGTTAGAAACGGGTTGTGCGGGGACGGGCCCCACGGAGTTCTGGCGAGTAAAAGAGTATTGAAATATTGCGATTAGCGTCTTTAAAACAGTATGTAACTAAATATGTAACTAATAATAGTAACCGCCACTTTCTGCTTTACACCAGAAATAGGCGCATTTCGATTTCAAAATAACACATGAGCGGGATCAATGTAAGAAGTCCCTATAAAAGCGGGGGGGAACCACACTTCGACATCATCAACAGCCCACTCTCATAAACTCGCAATGAAAGCACCCACTGCCTCCCTCGTCATCGCGCTCGCCTCAGTCAGCCAAGTTTTGGCTGTTTGTGATAGCTTCATGCTAGCTGTTGGTAGTCAACAGAAACTTGGTGGAGCCGGAAATTCCAGTCGGTGTACGTTTTTGAGCCTTGAAACCTTCTTCCGTTACAACGAAATGTTGACTTCCCTTTCTTTCATAAACAGGGACTGTCTATGACACCACCTGCAAGACTGTAGACAGCCTCACAACGGATAAAAATCCTTGCAGTTCAGAGAAGTTCAAATGCTCCCCGCCTCCGGTCCATTTCACTGCTTATTACAACGGTCATATCACGTATGTGTATTTCCCCTCACATGATTTCCAATGAGCTCATGGTTTGAGTTATTGTCCACTCCATTTTTGTTCTTCAGGTATGACTGCCAACTGGATCCTAAGCCTGAAGTCTGTGGTAAAGACGTTATCTCGGTCTGCGTAAGATGTTTATTTACCTAATCCCGATCCTGCACGGGCTAATCCTACTTCACAGTGCAGATTAATTCTATGAGGATTTTCCACCTTCATAGAAGGTTTTCAAGTCGGAATACTTAGGCACAAAGTTGGGCCGTAGTTACGTGTGAATGTGGATCTTGCAGTAATGTAACAGTTTCTTTTCGAGATGTACTAGTACCTGTGTCTAAGAGGCGCTGTACAATGAGTATGCCTTTTGGGACGGCAGCCCGATGACTCTTTCCATGGTTCAATGCATTCCTCCTCCGTTCTTGCTTGAGCGGCAGGGAATGGAATAAGGACAAACAGATAAAATCCTTCAATTGACCCGGTCGAGGTGAAAGAAAGGTTATGACTATACTATCCGAAGTGCGCGCCGTTTGAACGAATCAATTTATCGCCGTAACTTAGCGTGAAACGTGTTCATTGACCGTCGGCCTGTCGAGCCCTAGGAGCACCACGTAAGCGGGAGCAGACCCAGTCCAGTGACGGTAAGCGATATTTAATCTATGACGAAACCACGTATACGGCGTATAGGCCAACTACACTACAACTGTTAACACACCCGATCAATTCACCGTTCCAGTTACGCCGTGTTCTAATCATTTCAGGAATATGACGCTCATATTCCCCCATTGAGTTTCCAGAACTATCAAATCTAACTGTGGCCATCCGCACACTTGTTATGGTCTAGGAACGCGCTGGAAGTTTCAAGCAGACTACCACAGGCATGTGTATGAGGCCCCTCATACAAACTTTCTGTTTTTGGTTATACATCCTGATACATCACCCTCAGAGTCTGGCGGATTCAGATGTGGGATGCGCGGTGATAGGCCCCACGGGTTCCAGGGGCGAACGAATGGCTAATAGTGAATGTGCAGTCTGTCTAATAATAGTAACCCCCACGCTGCGCTTTGTACAGGACCTTGGGCATAGTACGATTGTCAATTGAAGGTTACTTAATGATATAATATGAGCGGGGGAAAGGCTGGGTATAGAACCAGGCTAAACTACCGCTCGAAAATGATTGATATTCATATTCACAGCCTCTGAATTCACAATGAAAGAACCAACTGCACATCTCCACCTTCCTCGCCTCAGATTATGGATCTCTGCTCCGGATCCATCTTTGACATTAAGTCGGTGAAACAGGAAATTCAGGTTGCTGTATGTTTCAGCAATCGTAAACCGGTGGACAGCGTCAGTCAGACATGACATCAGGGCATGAATCTAAATATTACTAAGCACGCGCCTTTAATCGTGTACCACGACGTCTTTGTATTCGCATTGCTCTTCAGTCGCTGTCTAGCGTGACCGTAAAGCTGATTTCTCTGGAAAACAAACACAACAGACGACATTTCCTTATTTTTTTTTCTCCCTTTCCGTTTGTTGCCATTTCTCAAAGGGGGAAGACGGGGGGAGTTCTCCGTTTACGGCGTTTTGTTTAAAGTATAGGCAATTCTACGTGGGTACGGCTTGTTCACCCGTTGCTCATATTTCTGTTATTGGGCTCAGTGTATCACCCAGCTGGTCCGATACACTACTCTTCGACTGACGTGTTCCAAGTGATGCTTTCAGTCCCTTAGGTCTTTTTGTTCGTCCCTACCTCGGATAAACCGGCATCCCACGCAACAAATGATCACCGTCGCCCCTCTCAAATATCTCAACCTCCGCGTTCAGTGCATTCAAAACCACGAATATGCAACATTAGACTTTTCCCCACCGACCGCGTTGCATCTTATAACATCCTTATTTTCCACAATAACAATTCTCGCTGGAAATCGCTTGCTCGGTGTTCGATGTCTTAGATTTACTCGCTGTGATTAGACGGCTCCCCAAACCACGCTGGAAACGATGAATGTAATGTTTTCGAGGTAAGTTGAGGATAAAACTTATTGGTTGGCCGAGCTTTTCCGTTTCGTTGGACTCTTCGCGCCGTTTCCCTTAATTCACAATTTTTCTCATACAATTCCTCCCCGAATGGAAACGATCTATGGAGCAACGCCTAGATTTGTGGATCGTTGAGTACCCAGCAGTCGTGGCGTTCATCCTCTGTTTCTGAGATTTTACGTTCCGTTGTTTACCTCCCTTCGCGTCCCCTTGTGTCATCATTCGTTTTCATGGTACGAGTCACTACACTCCCTTTTCATTTCATCCAGGTTGTTACTCCGCAGCGCTTACTCAATATGTTCCCTTGTTGCGCTACTCTGTTATTCCCAACGGATGTACACCGTACTGGCATTGATTCGAATGTCAATAACTTTCCATCCGTGTGTCTGTCTATTCAACTTAGAGCACATTATAACCAGAGTACTAGAGCTTGAAATTTTTCCACGGGCCGTCTGTTTGATATATAATGCTCTGCATGCGGATTGGGCAAATTTTAAATTTAGGGTGTATTACCAAGCAGAAAAAGAAAAAGAAAATTGGGTCGGAATTCAGCGAATGATTCGACCCAGGCTCGAACTGGGGACCTTCTGTGCAACTCAAATTGTTAGACAGATACGATAACCAACTACGCCATCGAACCGATTGGGAAGAGTGGTCCTTGTGCCAATATAGCTTTGGATGAAACTTCTGAACCTGAACTATCTATTCTATATCGAATACAACAACGCGTGGGATTTTCAGTTGAGCGAATTTTTTTAATCTACGCGAACTTTTTTTATCTATGCGAATCAGTTTTATCTACGCGAACTGTTTTCGACCTCCGACTCTCACGGGTGGGCGCTGCCTTCGCACCGGTCACCACCGACAGTTTATAGGCAATACACACGTAGAATCTGGTGTGTTGAAGAAATGATTAGTGGGTATTCCGTTCCTCGGACACCTTTTTTGGGCTTTCAGCGACGCGTTGTTTGGAGCGGGGAAAAGGATCCGCAAAATAAGAAAAAGAGTGTATCAATTCTGATTCCCTTCAGTGCATTAAGCTCGAATCGAACCCCCGGCGGGTCGAGTTATAATACCTGGCAACGACCCAGGTTACCACTAGTACCGCTCAATCGTCAATATATCCAGAAAAAGTAAGCCTGTACCTCATCGGGCGTGCCCCCAGAAGCTGATTTACTAGTTCTGGGTCCGCTGTTGAAGCTGTGTTGAAGACTTCGGTATGAACGAATTTCGATGGAAGGTACAATGGAAGATCAATAGCACTATTGACAACGGCTAGTATGCGTTAAAATTTACACTATTCATCAAGCCAGGCAAACCAATGAGTTTCGAGAATATTTCAACGGAGTTCGGCATGGAAAATCAAAAGCTCGGTTTAAGGCCACGATGAATTGGAAGATTTCTCGTTCGTTTATGAGCATGATGGTCTTGACTATGGGAGCTTTACACCCGTCACTTTCAAGTTTATTCCCGTTTCGGGCTTAGGACTCTTGCATCTTCTCGACACGGAACGTCATATGATCGTTCGAAACATCCCCTGAGGCCCATGAGGTTCTCAAATTCTCGATGTAATGCTCTTTCCCAGCTGCTTCAGCCACCATGGCCCATCTATTGAGAGGTGCATGAGACTGAGAACGTGTCCTTTGTCCACAGCGTGTTATTCCTCTCGTCGTGCGTATATGATCTTACAGCTATTTTCAAAGTTTTTGTCAAGACACCCGGAAAAAGGTTTTCACTTGCCAGTAAGTACTGATCAGGGGTACTTGTAGGTCTATGTTGTCTGGTGGTAGTCGGATGAAGACGGACAAACGGCAACACCGATGATGTTGAAATAGAGTCGACCATTGAGAAGGTGAAGGCCACCTTGAGGGCCAGCAGAAAGTAGAACGCCCGAATGCAGTCCTTATCAATCTGGCCCGCCGGAAGGCCGATTCAAATATTCAAGTTTCAACGACTGTCGGTGAGACATGAAGACGCCGTTGAGGAGACTAGAGTGAAGCCCTTGAACCGCCGGAGAAGATAGATTTATCACGGAAGAGGTGGACAAAATTTGGAGTACAACGTGAAAATAAGTATAATAGAAAGGGCCTGAAGGTTAGTTCTCCCTTCGTTGGTTTTCTATTAGTCCTATGCTACATAAAAGTGTCAAATTCAGTTTCCCCTGCAGTTTCGTCTGCAAGACGCTAATCATGAGGCAAGGCGTGTTGTCAATGGCATTGTTTAGTGGCCGTGACCATTCCGTACACTTCACAGAGGTATCCTCTCTTGATAGATATTTTTGTGAAATCGTAAAAAATTACGAGTTCGAAAGAACAACGTATGAACCCCACAGCAAGGTACAGTGCATTAAAGGGGAATAGAGCCCCCGGCGGGTCGAGAAGCGTCTGCTCCGAAGCTCTGGATGGCAACAATCCAAGTTAACACACACAACGGGAATACGAAAAAAGTATAACGAGCATATTTGTATACTGAAGTTACCTAATTCTGAGAATAAATCTAGACAAGGGTGTGCTGATAGCTGGCAAATCACACAGTTTGAAACTTTGATTGAAATCTTCCTAATCAGTGATACGTTCACACAAACAGAACTGGAAACCAAAACAACAGTGATCAGCAGGGTTGAAAAATGGACTACTACAAAGGTTATACATGGTCAGCTGTTCAACTATGCACATTCTACTGGCATCCTCAATTTTGATAGATCCATACCCCAAATCCTCCTGGATTGAAAAGGACATTCATTCACTGCCAAGAGTACTCATATCATCAAGTGTACAACCTGTTCACCAGTACAAGTGAAGTATCTTAGTCTTTACCGCTGGAAGGTACTGGTTCTACTCTTATGGGCCTGGGTAAAGGCTTTATCAGCTGGGTGTACCCACTTCAACATCAGCTATGATTATCAGCATCCTCAAATTGTCTCATTCATCCTAAACTACTTTAACTCGGTGATGCACCTTTCTTCACGCTAGGCATATATTCATTCACATTTGTTTTGACATATGGGAAACATGAGAACAGGGCAAGTCCAAGACTGTAGTCAAAATCTGGCTTTTCCAGAATTGTTGTTCAGGATTGTGTCAGAACCTAATCTGACCGTCTTTAATATCGAGCACCTATTGAAATTGATCTACTTATTTACTGGATGGGAAAAATTGTCTTACTATCCCACCCTGTTGACCTCCTTCATCCAAAATCCTTTTATATTTAACAATAGTGTGGTTCTGTTTGAGAATTGGTACCCACAATGTTGGGCGGACAGGTGTGAGGACCTTTGAATGTGATGGATTGAGAAGACTATCCTTTGGATCTGGATATCATGACGGAGGTGCCAGCTGCCCAAAACTGATACATTAGCTTGTCTATCACCTTTTGACAGTTGTCGAGGATAAAATGAGAGCAAGTAGGTTCAAGGGATGCATGCCAGAAATCACAACACAACCTTTTCACAGCGCCCTCGAGGGCACTTATGCTGACGGCTTCACCCTGATTTTACTCAGATCAACTCAGTACATAGAGAAATGTGATTCGCCCACGAGTTGAGTCCTTGAGTCTACCTATAGCACTTTCATGTCGCCCTCGGCAATCCCGTCAACTATTCCAAGCAAAGTATTAAGATGTATCCAGTATTAGGCGTTTTTGGCTAATTGAGAACGTGAGAACGACGAATATGAAGATCATCAGGCGTAAGAAGATATGAAGAGCCCTGGACTCTCTATGACTCCCGGAAACGCCGGACTTTGCTTTTGCATCCTTCTTCTGAATGGGGCCCCCGGACTTTTGTGCTGATATGTTGGAGAAGGAATGAACATGAATCACAAAGGAATAGGTGTAAATACGAAGAAAAGGTATGTCCGGACTAGCAGGTGTTATGTGTAGGGTGCTTAGACAATCATTTAAGGATCAGGTACCTCCGATGTTGATTTCAAGTCCACATCGTGTGGATGATCATCTATCGTCCTTTGAATGATCGGCTCGCGCCAGCACCTGGTTGATGTCGCAATCCATGCCTTCAGATTTCTAGAAACTATACGAAGCAAAGATGCAGCTGGCTAAATTCGTTTTTGTTCCTGGCACATGTTGATGGTGAGGCTTGTAGAAGGCCAGAGGGGAGGGCGCCCAGTAATGAGACTGGTACGTCGGATATGAGAAAATAGGCTGAATCGGCGAAGCACTAATAATCTCCTCTGAACGGTCCAGAAGAAAAAGAAGAGTGCAAGGGGTGAGGCTTGTCGAAGGTTACGCTCACAGGAAGACTCTTGGACAATCAATAAGCCACACAAGGACTTAACAAATACTCCGACGACGCTCACAACTAGAACGACGGCGTTGTATAACAACAGGGACCTTCGACTCTAGTGAACCGACGGAACCTCAACAACAATCAAACTCAACTCAAGGCAAACAAATCAATCAATCTTATTTGACAAGCATTCAAGTTCAATCAAGTTATTCACAGCTATTAGACTGGGCAGATCTCTGGTATTCTGGCTTACACCGAGCAAACTCTACTTAGACTTTCGTCGGGGTAAAATCAACTACTGACTACCTACAACTAGAAGCCCTTATATACGGTGCATTATACTTTAGTATACAAAACAAAGTGGAATAATATTCTATAATTTTGAGTGCCAATTTCTCCCCAAAAGGATAGGTCTTCCCTTCGACGAGAGTTTGAACATGAAAGTTGGTGCTCTCTTCTTCCGTCGCGGATGTATACAGTCCCAGCACTGCAGTAGTGGAGCTATCCGCAGCATCGATCTTATTTCCTTCTGAATCTAGACGTGTTGAGAGGTTAATCCCGATTATCTGATTGGCTCAATTGTCGACTGGGCAGGTACTCGCCTCAGTCAGCTTCAGGTTAAGCGAGTATCTTTATCCCACCAGCGTTCCTTTCAAGTTCCGTAGTTCCGAGCTCAGTCATCTCGATTGTCAATTCTCTGACGGATCGATCAGCTGTCGCATGGTTAATCTTAATCTCGAGGAAGGTTAGGAATATTATCGTCGGTCATTGTTGACGCCCGCCTTAAGCCCTCTCATTTCGATGCTCCATCAAAAGTAGATAGAAGATTAAAGTAAAAATAATAAATCCCTGGATTGCCGTCGGGTGTATTAGAGCAAGAGATCTCCACTAATCAATTGTCGAAGGTTTGGAGAATCTTGGAGTTACAATCATGGGCTCCTACAGGTTTTGGAGTTCCTACAATATCTCTCATTGTCAGCTGGATTTCCATTGACTTCTCTAATAGGGACGTCGAGGCTCTGACTAGCAGTTCAGGCTCACCCTAGTCCTCTAGTTAACCTAGTATTCGTCATGTATTCTACTAAATAGTGCCAAAACGAAGCATATTCAAGGGTTTTCATTCCGACGCGCATCACCGCTTTTGACTGCACTGATCCAGTTGAAATCAGGTCTTCTGATTTCTGTGATAATTTATGCCCACCAATGCTTGGTGGTTGAAATAATAGCTAAAATCCGGGATTTCAGTGACCCTGATTCCCACACGGATTACTACTAAAGCAGTTTGTTTTTCAACTTGGCTGGTAGTTGCTGATTCGGTTTCTGTTTCTGTCCATCTAAATATTGCACTGATTGGGAAGATATCAGCTTGAAACTCTGGCATATTAGTTAGGGTATCAGTCATTATTTCAACTAGTCATATTTATTTCCTGATTTAGCTACTATCATTAGGTATACGAGCTTTGCTCGCGCAGCCTTTGGCAGTGGCCACCCATGAGTCGGAGTTTGAAGACTGATTCAGATAGATAAAAAAAGATCATCAAAAGATCATCAAATTTTATGTCCCAGGCATTGTCACATTCTATATAGATGCTACAAGCAGATAATTTCATTTTCCTAGTGTGACATCAACCCAATAATGAAGCTGGCCAGCAGCAGCACCTGCTACTGCTATGGCTGAAGGCCTCAATGCAGTATAGATATCATGTCACTGTAAAAGGAGCAAATTACCAGCTCAGGAAAACACAAGTTGCACAACATCATAGTGTTCTAACAGTTGAGGCTTGTAGTCAAAGCCCTCACCTTGTGACCTTGCTTCATAACCAAACAGCACACCAAACCACCCCAAACCCAGTCAAGGGAAAATAACATTCTGTTCTTGAATCAGCATCTTTTCAGTTTGACTTGTTTGTTACATCAGGGCCTGTGTTGGTTATGAAGCAAGGTCACAAGGTGAGGGCTTTGACTATGAGCCTCAATTGCAAGGTAGAACACTATGAAAGTGCAAGCAAAATAGACTTTTGTGAACAGTATTTATCTGAAACTGGGACTTGATTTGGAAAGACAGTAGAATAAAGAATTTCAGAACTGAGGTACAGGCAAGTATCTACTGATCTTTAAATACTAGAATCTGTACCAAAGTGAAACCAGAATGTGTCTGAGTCAATAAGTAAAACTGGAAAGTGTAACAGATAAGGTAAGGTTAAACTGCAAGGTGAAATAAATGAGAGCTGGTGAAATGAACTGAACATTCTAGAACCAATGCACCCAACTAGTGGGATTTTAAGGCTTACACAGTGACTACTCAATGGGTTCACAATACTCAAGGTTGGATTGAGGAAGCAAAATATCTATTTAGAGAACACTTACAGAAACACTGGCTAAGGCTTTTGGGGCCAAGACAGATTCTTGCAGAAGGCTTGAGGGCACTGTGGAGTATGACTCTCTCCGGAGGGGGCTTTGATTGCTAGCTGGGGCTGACTACTGGGGAACTGGGGAACAGGGGGCAAATGGGCAAAATAACTAGGTTGAGGTTTTGAGGGCAAAACCAGCAGTTCTTATATACTCTACAGGTGCCTTAGGTAGTAGAATAAAATAATAATTTACTAGGAAAACATCTAGATATGGGTTTAATAGGTAGTTTATATAATAAGGATAGAACTACTGTAATAGAACGTTACAAGCCCTTGGAACCCAAGGACTTAAGCTTAGTTGTGCCAAAGCTAGTAGCAGGTGAGCAGGCCAAGGATTTTTGGTAGGGGGTCCATTAGATTGGACCAAGGCCATCCATTGAGCACCAGGATGTGTTCAATTCATGACAGCTGGTCTGGGAAGCTATAATAACCTTGAGTGATTAATAAGGGAGGCCATGCAATAAAACTTAATGTAGGAAAACTGGAACTTGGATAGAACATGTGTAAATAGCGGGGAAAACTGTGTGCAAGGTTATAATACAAAAAAGTATGGAAAGAAACTGAAGCTCTGATGTGGAAGCCAGGAAGCTGTGGCAACTGTTTTAATGAAACTAGTTTGTGTCCCAGGGTCCATGGACAAGTATCAGAGAGGTTATATGTGGTCTCAGACCCAATGAAATGGATTGATAAAAGGTTAAAAGTGAGGGATCGATGAATAATAGGGTGTTGGTGGCAGATCAAATGAATATTAGGGACAAGGGGTAACCTGGGAGAATGAGTATGGGTCTGCTAATGGTACCTGGTAAAAATATGGCTGTTACACCTGATCAAAATTGATAAGAAGGTTTTGAGCTTGTCGGATTAGTCAGTCAGGAACTAGAGCTCCTGTTATTGTTATCAAGCCATGACTGCATTCCAAATCACCAGATACTTGCCCATCACTGGTGCCCTGGAGAATCCCAGTGGCAGCAGATATAAGTTGAAATTGTCAATTTCAAGCAGACAACCTATCACATGAAATCCATGACTGATACATGAGGGTTCCAGACTTCGAGTATGGATGTGTTTGGCTGAATCATGTGACTATGCATGTGCCATTACGTGTGCCTCGAAAGTTCGTTTGAGCAGTATAGTATTCTTGTAGTGGCCTCCTTCAAGTGACATCAATGTCCGCCTCTCTCCTCCGTCTTTCTGTCCAACCACACCAACTACAGATCAAGACTTGAGAGGTAAAAGAGCAATGTATGTCATAATGTAGGAAGAATGGAAAGTCAGCTGAACAAAAAATTACATTTCTCATTGGTTATATGAACTCTGCACTCTCAGTCGCTCTGAACCCACAAATGCCAAGGTTAATTAGAGCTTGATCAAGGTGTTACCTTCACAGATCCCCCTCAGTCAATACACCATAATGTTCAATACCAATCATACATCTTACAGTTTCTTAGAGGTTTTTTGCACATATATGAGACACCTAAGAGGGGGAAGCCTTTCCACAAATCAATAATCTACATAGTCTGTTGACACCAGATTTTTTGAAAGTTGAGCATTTGCAGTTGTCCATTGGAAGTGTGATTTGCTTTTTCAGCAGATAACATAAATTTCCCCAAATGATTTCCAGTGCAGAAGCTAGGTTCTGAATGACTCAATTAGATCACAAGTTAAATTAGATCGCAAGTTGTGCTAAGGCATATAGCATTACACAGTAGATAGACTCAGTTAATTACAGCTGGGATAGGTCAAAGAGTAGAAGAATAAGAAGTCAGTATATGAGGGCCAAGGTGGTATAACTTTCCATACATAACCTTATTGTGTGCAGTTTCTTGTGTAACTACTATTCTGTTCTTCCTTTTGAAATGATCTGGGTCCTGTTGGTCCAACCTTACAGGAAGGGACTTGTGATTCATCTCAGCTGCACTTTTTGTAATGTAGATGTATGGGACATTGAATCTATTTTAACAGGTGAGGGGATTGTGAAAAGAAGGCAGGAGGAGTGGTTGAACTCACTGATTGAGCATTTACACATGGAAAGGTATGCCACTTTATGCTCTGTCCTCCGTATGCTGCCTCATTACCTTCTAAATTTGTCAACACTGTTGATTCTAAGGTGGTCACTCTATCATTATAATGCACTATGTCTTAGCTCACTGTAATTTTTTGTGATTCAAATTCCTAGTTCCGTACTAGACCAATGAGAAGATGTCAAATGGCATTTGGGGTAGATGAGATGGTGGACATAACCCAGCAACTTTATGGAGAAATAGAAAAATGATGTATACTCCTGTGTCACCAGACCAAATGAGATTAGTTATTGATATCCACCACCTGGTCAAGTCAGAGCCATACTTGTTGGCTACCTGCCCCAAGAGACTTTTGTATTTGGCCATTTTTGTTCTCTTGAAACCTTCAAATGAGACATGCCTGTGCATAATTCCGGTAGTACTATCACCATCTCGCCGCCATCCATCGCTGTAACTTGGTAAAGTCTCAATCAAGGGAGGGGTAGATCTAGCCCACTAATAATACTCATCATCAAACAGCAAGTCTCTTTCCATCTTTTCCGGACAAAGGTAACTTCTCCAAGCAAATCCTCCAAGCCTCAACAATAATCTACACCTTCCACCTTCAAAAATAATAATAATAAATGTTAATCCTCTTCCTGCCTAAAAGATAAAATTGCATAATGGCAAGCTTCCCAATTCCACCTCTATCCTACAAAAGTTAAATATCCCAGAAGCTCTTCCTGCCATGAGAACTGAATTGTATGTAACCCTTTATAATAGCCCTCCCCAACCCACAATCCACTCTAAAAAATAATCTGCCTTCACTAAAAGAAATCTGCACCTTCCTCCCTAGAAAACACATGAATAACTCACGCACATTATTATTCTCTCTGGCGGTTTTGATAATCACTGCATCTTCTCTTCCTCAGTTGATAGATGCACTATCCTGTTCTGCACTCAAGAAAATAGCACCCAGTTTGCACATTCCCCAAAGGATATAATAAACCACTCTGTAGAAAAATAAGGCATACCTTTCCTGTCTTTTGCTCAGAGAATCTTAGTCGACCACTCCAACTCAGAGAATACATAGTCCCATCATTTCTCAAGTCTCAGACCTTTTGACAAAAAATGATGCTTTTTTGTGTTTGCCCATTGTGGCTGCCACTACTAGGGGCTCTGTACTATCTTTTCCTGGCTACTGCTTTTTCCCCCATCAAGACTTGTTCAGTAAAATTACGGTCTACAGCTGATTTGCCTCAAAAAAAACAAGTAGTATCAACCAGACTCGCTTCCTCCCTCGTTCTAGTAGACAAATTGCTCTTTACACACCAATCTGAACCTCCTCATCCCAAATTTACTTCTTCACATACACAGAATTTGATTTTTCATGACACTAATTTCCGGCTGGTTTCCAATTTACAGGGTTGCTGGGTATTGGACAGTAGCAGTACTTATTATATTGACTGATGGTGTTGATATGGTTTATCTTTCTAGAGCAGAAAAAGGTAGTGGAAGATTGTTTTTCCGGTAGGAGTATTGATGAGGGAGATCTGGTTTTGACAAGTGTTGAAGGTTTGAGGAGCCAATTTGTGTTAGAACGGACAGATTGTTAACCAATATGTAGTGCATGGAGTTTTGTTTCTCAGCTTGCACCCTCTCTGGTTGAAGGACCAGTTATTCAAAAGGGAAAAACACATTAAGAATGGCATGAGTGAGGGATTCAGCATCAACCATGTCTTTTGTGATACATTCAACACTGTAGCTGGAAAACGAGAAGCTAGAGCGCCCTGGCTGTGGGAAGCAGTTTATTATATGGGCCGGTACATATGTTTTATTCTTAGGAGGAATGAGCGGTGAATATTTTATAACCATTTAATCGTCTAGGATAAGAAGGTGTAACGGCAGGGTGGGCTCTTTGAGCCTGATCCTCACTTTCACTCAAAACCTGAACATGACAAGGGTTTATACCCAATGTAGGTACAAGTATGAGTAAAAGAAAGGACAAAAACTAACTAAGCTATGGTCAGGTGTATATACAATAGATTGAGGTGTTACAAACTGCCACTGGCCATCCTGAACTGTCTTTTTGTGAATAATAGAGGGGCTTTTTGAGCCAAAGGCTTCGTTATGCTGGATGCTTCACATAAGACCATTGGAAGCAATCAGCTAGTATCTGTCTTGCGCAGCAGGTAGCACCATATTTACAGTTCCTTGAACTGTCACATCATCACTCAGGTCATCATCGCCAACCCAATTTGCGAACGATATCATTTCCACCTCATCTGGATCAACTCGCTGGCTAGACAATTGCCCATCCCTTTTTTCCGGCCTTTCCTCTGTGTCAAAAGTTAAATGAGCCCCAGCAGATCGAGCTCTGGGCACATCTACTCCAGATACGGTGGCGGTCAGGTGTGTGTTTTCAGGAGTATACCAGCCGACACGATTTCCAGTTACCTCATCTAGCTTTGGAATGAGCTTAAAATGATCAAGTGGTAGCTCCCGGTAGACACGAAACCGTTCTAAAGCATCCACCCATTGACGAATGATGTGACCTTTCCAAACATGGAAGTTTCGGTCCACAACCAGCTTTTCATTCACAAACCTGAGGAATCTGACGCCTCGTTGCGATTCAATAAACAGTGAAGTTTGCGACAACGGATGTTGTGAGCTCCCGTTGGGTGAAATTTGAACAGGAGTAGTCGCTACCGGTGAATTCCGATTGATGTGGTGAGATAGTGTTTTCAATAGGTGTTCTTTGCGCCATAGTTGAGCCTGGTCCCAGCACTGCTCATATGAGTCCAACAATAATCCGAGAATCAATTCTGATGTCGCTGAATCCTCCAAAATCCGAGTGAGCTCGTTGGATACTATCGGAAAGTGACCCGGGATCGGTTTGAAATGGAGGAGGGGCAAGTCGTGAATCTGCCGTATAGAGTCCATTAAACCCATCCAATGCCCAGTGTCAAGGAAAGGTTCATTTTCGGTATCTGTCGCTGTTTCGCATAGCTTATTGTTAACCCGGGTGAAAAACCCGACAGCAAATTCAGATGCTAACAGCCTGGACCCGACATCATAACCTAAGTCTCTGGACTCAAGGAAGGAGTTTATAGACCTTGCCAATTTTTCTGCTAGCTCGACTTGATATTTTGTCTGCAATCCATCCCACTTTTGGCTATAAAAGTCCAAAAGCTTTCCACACCAATGCCTTGATGGACCCATTAATAGCTCATGTGGGCAAAAGAAAGCCTGCACAAATTGACCATTCCTTGGCCATACTTTGAGCATGCGACTCCATAACTCCTCTGCAACATGTGACAACTCATCACCTTGTTGATCAAAATTTGCCCAGCTCCCATAATATATCTCCAGCAAATGTCGGAAGCATAAAATTTGAGAAGCCAAAGTTAAGCTTTGTGATGTTGACTGGTCACTGAATAAGCCATAGTCATTGCCATGAGAGAATTTCAATGCAAATTCAACATCAGCGACAGTCCACATAGACATAGGTTTTCCATCTGGTAGCACCCACTTATCAAAGACAGCAGGCATAACCAGATGTGGAGGTAATTCTGCCAATACATTCTTCAGGTGGGGTATCATGGATGGAATATCTTGAGTTTCCTCTACAAGCCATCGAAATCCTTTGAGCTGGTATAGGTCTGGACAATATGCAATCCTTGAAAAGCGCTGTATTACATCAAGATCCACTGCTGACCAACTTGAGGGATCTGAGCCCTGGATTGGCCTTGATGTATGCTTCCAATGTTCATATGACTTGACAAAGAAAGAACATAAAAGCCTGTTGAAACCATGGAAAATGGTTGAAAACAAGCGGAATATGAGCCAGGATTGAGGTGACTTGTATGGACATATAAGATGAAGTGGAAGTAAGTGGGAGATGTGGGATGGGTAGAGTTGTGGCCTATCTCCAGTAAGGCTGGGATCTATTCGGAGGATTTGCCAGATGATACTCAAACCAGGAAGGATAGTAGTGATGATGTAGAATGTGCCAGCAATGCCAACAATAGCGAGAGATGTGAAGAAAGGAATATGATGTCGGGTCCACAATAGCTCCAATAATCCAGCAAGAAAAAGGAATAGAGCTATCTCAAGGAGCATGGGGAGAGCAGCCAAGATCTGATGGACATGCCAGTGCTCAAAACTTTGATAACGCAACCAACGAAGAGCAAGTGCCTCTCCTGGTGAATGTGTATTTGTTTGCCTTTGATGTTCACGGACCCACTGCTTGCATAAAAGTCCAAATAGAGCATCCACCAAAGCAAGAGTGAGGCTCAGAAACCAGAAGGTGTTTATCCGTATGTCTGTGGAGGTGGGAGCAAAAGGTGGATCTGGGGGTAATGGCTGGTTATTCATCTGCCAGTGTGATATTTGCTTCAACAGCACAACAGCAGTGTCATTTGGGTCCTCTTTTAGCCATTGGTATGACTCTATGGTGAATGCAGTGACCACTGCGGAGAACAGACCAGCCTATCCAGTATTCAGAACCAAACAAGGAAGGGAATAGTGAGCTGTAAGCACATAGTTTTGACATGGCACCCAATCACTTACAAAAACCAAAAGTGTATCAATGTCTTCCTTATATCCCCTCATTAGATCTTCATCCAGTGCGTCTACTGCTTTCATAACAATGTCCCATGACTGGCGGACAGTTGGTTTGTCTGGGTCTGAAACTAGTTGATCCTGAGCATTAAAGGTGAATCATTATGGAGGGACTAAACAAGAGTAATACCAATGTAACCTACCCTTGAATCCCTCTGCAGGGGCATCCTGTTCAAACTACTAGCATAAGCCAAGTTCATTGAGAGAAAATGGGGGGAAGAGGGAACCAAGACAACCCTTCGATTATGTATGCCAGTGGCGCTAGGCATGCAATGCGTGATGTGGCACGTGTCAAAACTTATGCATTTAATATGGCGGACAGCCATGTTTCATGGTGATGCGACAGGGGCTCACACATTCGAATGTTTGAGATCATTGTCTTTTCAATACTACATACTAAGTATGTTAATAAGGAATCCTTCCCTCATTCTCCCCAGCCTTTCTGGACCACCTATGAACTTAAAGCTGGCTTGCCTCGAATTGGAGTCAGTCATGGCAACAGAATTCTATGTTCAAATGAATTATCAACAATCAATCACTGTCAAACCTTACCCTTTTTACATGAAGATACACTAGTTCATGTGATAATGCAACCAATTTAATCAACATCACATTGACGTTTTTACCGCAACTGCAAAGGCCCCGTGGTGATCACGGTGGTTTGACCCATCAAAAGCCCTATTAAGGTCTAATGAAATCCCGTTTATTTTCTGTACGTGTGTTTGATTTTCAGAACATTCCAGTTACATTTGACTGAGGCACAGAGCACAACTTCTTCCTTTCCTGTGTTTTACTACCATTATCAAATGCCTCCTCACGAATTGGTGGATTGCATATAAATGGTGGCGGATTTTTGAGCATGCTTTGGGAAATGAGCGAAAAATGTACTAAAAGATGACCGTAAACAGCTGAGAGGGTAAAGAGGTTGTGTCTAAGAGAGGTGAAGTTTAAAGTTTCTCCTCTGGCCCGATATCAGTGAGAAAGAGAGGTTAAGAGGTTTAAATAACTGTTAACTACTGGTCGGGGGATGATTTTGTAGCTCTATTCAATGTATAATAAATCAATAAATGGAAAGATCTGACCAAGATGGAGAAGGAGAGAGAACGGATCACTGCCGGAAGCTGAGGTCGACTTCTACCAACTTTTGTGGGCTACAAACGCATCTCACTGTTTTCCTGTGATAAGAAAGTATTATTCACTCGCAGGCGGCAGTGAGAGCGGAGCCTGAGGAAAGCTCATATCTAGCTCGTTTTTTTTCTAATTTACTACAACGGATAATGGATGGTAATGGATGGTCTGTGGGGGGGGAGCATTACAAATTTACTATTGAACCAAAAAACTGTAAAGAATGGTAAAGAATTTCATATATTTGGACCTAAGAACTTAAATATATGATATGGAGGGGCTCTGAATATTTTATTCCTTTGGAAACTGGAAATGTGAGAGAATATTGGAAGTGTTTGGCACTCTACCAGTAAAAAATCTGGCTCCAAATATTTTTTTATTTCTACTGAACGTTTGACTGACAAATATTCAAAGAACTTGTGGGCAGGTTTAATAAATTGGGAGAGTAAAATATTCATCATTGTCTGGAATCAATATTCGGCTTCGGTCAAATATTCTAGAATCTTGTTGAATGCCAAATATCCTTGGAAAGATTTTCTGACAGGCTACAAATATCGGCCAAAGACTATGTGGCTCTGGGAATTTTTTTGGTCACAATTATTTGTCTTATTTGTTACTTTCAAGTAAGTTGTTACATTTGGGGTACCCATATTTGGCACCCAAACAGGGTTCACCGCCAGCAGTGAAGGTTTGTGGTAAATGCGTGACCCAAAATGTCATTATGGTTGTTTGATTCTCCTTCCACCTTTTCACTTCCAACGACGAGACACAGTGGTACCTTCCATTCTGGTCTGTTATACTGTTTTTCGTTCTTTGAGCTTTTATTTGTTGCTTTCCCGTCTCTCCTCGCCTCACTTCCTCTTCGATATGTTCTGCCTCCCACTCGGTCTTTACAATACCTGATATAAAGTTCATGACCTTTCTCAACTTCCTAGGATCCTCATCCACCGTAGATAACAACCGAAGCAGTCACTACATCTACCACCAGATTTCCAATTCCACCGTTCACCGCTTTACCCTCCAGCACATGACCAATTGCGGTAGTCCTCACGGAGTCTCACCGTACTTACGGCTGTAACCTCAAAAGCTGGTTACTTACAGCGATGCATAATATCTCGGTACCGGGGAGAGGAAGATTTCTAATCATATTCGAGCCTCACGTTTACACCCTCGGATTTCGCATTTCATTTTCTCTTCGTTCATTGCTTAACATAAAGGTCGAGACCCTTACACCATCAATTCGCCTCGTTTCGTCGTTTCTTCGTTCCCAAGAGAGTCAACCTCGTTGTTTTTCTTATGACTTTCACAGGCTCCGTCGTCCATGGTAGCAGGCTAATATCCCGACTTATGGGTCCGGTTCTCCTCTTTCCTAACTTCCTCACCGTTGAATAATTTTCGTCTGTGGGACGAGCGGGCAAATTATATTTCAGGGTTACGTTTCTACCCGTTGGCGTTGATCTTGGTTTTTCTTTTTCTTGCATCGCCGTTAGAGGACCGCAAAGCGGCGCTTGATCGCCAGGGAGAAGGAGAGAAAGAGGAGAGGCGCGTGTATGTTTGAACGACGTCGAAAAATCGATAGGTTGTAGGGCATGCTTAGTACTCCGTACATTTACTGGAGAACAACTGAGTATTCTCGGTGCCGGCAGCTGGTTCTCCTTCACTCTCGATGGTTATCATTCGAAATTTCCCTTGAATTGTCCATTTTGACCTTGTCTGTTTGCCTATTTCGCCGATTCCCCATCTGAAAGCGAAGCGGAATCCGGCACACCGACGAAGGCCACTGTACAGTGATGTTCAGCACGCAGGCACAAAAGAGAATTGAACCCACAGCGCCCTGGTCGTCGAAAGTGAAGGCGATTTTACCCGGATTCATATTCCGTTATACGTATAATACGCCTGTATCTCGGGCACTGAAGGGAACGGGAAGCAGTCCACACAGCCCGCTTAGTATGATGAGATTCTAACAAGGCCTACAGCGCAATTGAGACGGAACCTGCTCGGCATAGAGCGCCTCCTTGATTGAATGATGAAGAGCACTGGAGAGAGATGGACCCCGTTTGTTCCGGTGTCAAAAATGAACTGATCACGCCGTCGCGGGGGTGAGGGTGGATCTTGGAACACGACGTCAAGCAGCCAGCACTTATTGAAATGGGAGCTATACCATCAGCCTTTTGAAGTAAATGAGATTCTACCAGCTTGGGGACGCTTGAATGGCGGGGAAGCCAAAGAGCGCTTAGGTACAGATGACAGAATCAATCACGATGTAATAATCCATGGCGCCCTAGAATACTTGGGGGAAAATGACTCAAAAACGTCCAGGGAGGGAAGTGTCAGAAGTTCCCATAATTCGTATTCATCCGGAGATTATAGGAGGTCGGTGCGGTCCCTTCCGCTGTCAAAGGACCTGTCAAACGTCAAACGCCAAATAACATCTTAATCCAGGGTAGTTTTTAGCGCAGTAGGGTTGGCACCTAACTTAGTTCACTCTACTCTGATTGAATGATAGTACACCTACGCTTATCCTCATTCAACCCTACTAATTTGTTTCAAGTATTATCTTTGTACGCTGCGTAGAATCCGCCAACAGCAGCAAAGGCAATGAAAACAGCCTTGTTGATATCAAAGAATAGCAGGAGAGCGAAACAGAATGTTGGAGAAATAGATGGAGCGGGTCGGTCACTTGCGTCATAAATAGCCAGTGGACGATCTTCTAGTGAAAAATTCTCCACCGCACTTATCTCCCAACTCCAAACTCTATATCACGCTAACAATGAAGCTTCTCACGAGCATCTTCCCCTCCCGCGTAGTCTTCCTCGTCTGTCTCTTTCTCCTCGCTGTTGCAGTCCAGAACAAAGAAGCTGCCCCATGCAAGATCGGTACGAACCATTTTGAGTTGTTGCTGTTCGCCCGGGGTTTCTGACTTTTTTCTTGTACCTCTCCCTCTGCTCAGCGGACACTCAGGGTGGTCCTCTTAGTTGCATAGCATGAGAATACGAATAGCCGGTATTCCTTTTAGTGCGTAAGCCTTCCCACTTCGCATCAAGACGATACCAAACGCTAACTTTCATCCTCATAAATGTTGGTGACATCGTGTGGTGTGTTAGAGAGTTATCATAACCTTCGGAATCAATAATTTATGAATAAGAGTATAGATGTATTACCAATAATAAGACTATACCTTCGACTTATGGTACCCACGCCATAATGTACCCCGCTACAAACGAGCTCGGTGTAGCACACTATGGAACGCCGTATTGACATTCTTTTAAGTGTTGAGAGCTTTGGAAATCAGAACCTCCGAAAACAAGATGTACACGTGGCCTACTGCCAACCTAGTGAAAATAGTTTCTATACCCTTTTGAGCTTCAGTTTTTTGCACTGGATAAGCTTGGAGAATAGGCTTGACAGTAATCTAAGCATCCTATCTCAGCATCTTCTGTCAGGGCTCCCTTTATGATCTTTTTATGTGATTTGTAGTCAGCGTCATGGTGCTTTTAACACAGATGAGCTACCGAGCTGTATAGTTAGAGCAGAGAGAGGTATGCTCTTACTCACGTTCTCTCCAGGTTTGAATAGGGTCATGGGGTGGTAACTGATGTGATGTGTATTGCCGAAATGAGCCTAAGAGGGCTCATCTACCTTGCAATGACCTTACTATTTGGGGCCCAATATGTAATTCACTTATGGGGTACGCGGGGATATTTACCATCACTGATGAACAGTCTAACGTGAATATCAGACTGATTAGTGATGGCGCTATATCTACTTCCCCGACGCATTAAAAAATGATGAAGAAACTCTTACTGTTGGTGGGATACAAGAATGATGCTGAGGGAATCTTGGGGGTTCAGAATAGACATAGCTCTTGTTATCGCCAAATGTGGCTCCGGAGATGGTCAAAGCTCACGGCAGCGGTAAGTATATAGCAAACCGCTTTTGGATTCTGCCCCCCCCAGTAACAGTGCAATCACCTACGGTTCAGGCGTGCAGGATGACTCAGTCAATTGAAATATTACCTCTGGTGCGGGGTCGCTTTTCCGCGTATTGACGTCAGTGAGTCCACATACTTTGTATATGACACGAGCCTACTAGAATATCTTCAAATCATAGTGCTGTTTGTGATCCCGAAGTAGACAAAATACTTGTTCCGACCGCAATAACCACTGTAACGTGCAATATCAAAACGGTCATACTCAATAGTTATTTGGGGTCTGTGTTGACCTTGCGAAACCTCAGCATAACGGCATCCAGTTTTTATTTAAGCTGCTGCAGAAGATCCCTACTCGCAGAGGTTGGTGTTTAGGTACCAGATTTAAACATCTTACTTAGGCTGAATACTTGGGGGAAGGAACCAAGCTAGGGGTAGATTGTACATAATTATTATGGCCTTCAAGTGTCAGGCCAAGACCCCATATGTGTCTGGGACTCCATGTACTCATTGGGGGTTCTGTGTCTGGAAAAGCAAAAGATTGTACAACATGATCCCTTCCTCTGACATGAGAATGTTCCATGATCATGGTAATATTCCATCAACTCAGCCCAGTGCCACCCACAAAGTAAAATGGGGCCTGTCATAGAATTCCATCTATGCTGAAGTAATACAACACCAAAATGAGATATTGACAAACTTCTGGGCTGTAACAAAGGGCTCTAAGTGGACACACATATATGTTCAAGGTTATAAATAAATAGCTCGTTGGCAATGGAATTTCCAATTCAAGGGGATAACAATGTAGTGAAAATAGAAAGGGCAGAAAGAGAGAGTTGAAGTATTGTATCCTGTTTGATTGCAATAGTTAAACACCCTCATCTGCTGTTGGATTAGGTGATGGAATTTTATCCCCTTGGATTCCCTTACTATTATGGTGTGTTTGCAACTGAATGTTCCCAGTAGCTTCCCTTTCAGCAATTGATCTCTGCTGGCTATCTTGAATATCAACAAGATAGAATGTGGAAAGTGTTTGCTGAGCACTATCCACCGATTTGCCATATGCTACTCGAGCAATTACTATGGTAGGAGCCAGGCCCTGAAGAAACAGGTTGAAAATATACACAAATGTTTTAGAGAACAGAACTTACAGATATGAGGACTGTGATTACTAAAATCTTAACAGGAAAGAGACCATGTCTAGTGTCCCATATGAGGTCTTCAAGCAAAGATGTTATCAACAGTGTACCTGCATATAGCAATGTGCACTCAAGTCTGATATTATTTGGTCAGTTCGGACAGACAATGCAAAGAAATGATCTATCTGCATCTACATTATATTAAACCTTGTATATCTGGCCAGTCCCGCCAGTTTTTTTGTTTCATAAGTAATCCACCAAATGTGTCCTCCTTTGCAAAGATATAAGGCAACTGGCAATGTGCCTGTAACAAATTTAGGTAGTAGAACTCACCAGTCATGAATGTGAAAACAATCTGAAAAACTACCATTCCTATCAAAACCCCTTCATCTATTTTAATGTTGATGTTCAAAGTTCGATTACGTGGCCACAACAATCGCGGGCGCCTACTGGCACATGGTACTTCTGACCCCCAAGCTGGTACCCTGAGTCATACCAGCCGGTGCGAATACGTTTCATCGGACAGGAATAATGCTACAGAATTTCCACAGTGACCTGAAGCCTGGAGAGATGTGGATCGAAATGATGAATGGAGACCGATTTGAATCCGAAAAGATCTGATATTGATTCATATGACGTTCTGTGATGCATGGATTCTTCCCATTGGTTGAGACGAGTGCGCCGACGTCGCTGGAGACCTTTTGACAAACCTTAATTACCGTGGTGGGGCCAGCGCCTGATACCAGCGGTGGATCCAACGTAAAAAAGATGCTGGGCTCTCTCCCGTTATCAGAGGTGTCCACGGTTGATGATGACTTTGGAACATTACACTAGGACGGTCTCTGGTGTGTTCTTCAAAACCTACTATTCACATGATGTTTGTCCTTCCCAGCTTTTTATCAATGGACGCTATCTGGCTATAAGATCAAATTAACTGGCAACATGGAATGATACTCTTCAAGCGCATCAATCGAGATTAGGGATATAACCTCCCTGCACATCGGAGCATCCATGACTCCTTCAAGTCGGAGCCGTGATATGGTGAGGTTGACGGTTCTTCTTTTCTTTTCATCAAACTCTCCTCCTTAAATTGAAAACTACGTTGAATAGTGAGGAGTCATCGTTAAACGTTACCTCCTGCGCGCGCGTTATCCCCGAGCTCCAAAAGGGTCTCACGCAAAAAGCTGACTAGTTCACCGCATCTCCCAGTCCATCCATAAATCGTTGCGAGGCTCGTTCCTCCCCCCCTGAAGTCTCACGGCAAATAGAGCTTATCATTCAGAGATAACAGTGGCTCTTTTCTCTCGAAATCATTTGATCGAGGGATTCTCTGTAGGAAACTGTAATATCCATGTTTTCCAGTTCAAATGTTTACATCTTGCCCTGAATGATGTGTCTCTTCTAAGCTCTCCATCTGGACAGGGCCTTTTCCATGGGAGTATGGTTTCCAGTAAGTGCTAACCAGCACCATGCAAAGTAAGAAGACATAGTCACCTATAGACTGGAGATGTCATGAGTGACATCAAGCCCCAAAGATGCAGGCAGACCCAAATTCGAATTTGCAGTTTTTAACAGTCGAGATAGACTACCCATGAATAGAAAGATAGATAAACAAGTTTTTGTACATTGTCATGTTCAGCTGCTGTATTTCTACTATTTATGTAACTTATTCCATCTGAATCAGAAATATAGTTCTTAAGATGGAAAATGTGCTCGAATCTGTTTTGGACTGCTGGTCAGAGCCTTCGGGAACTAAATAACATGTGGTACTAAGACTACCCTTGATTGATGCTAGAAACTTGGATCTCCTAAATAATATCTAAAGTACTGGTCTGTAGCATACAATTAGATGTATGGTCACCTGTATCACTATGAAATACTGTTGTCCAGATTCTCAATCCCATATCAAACTGGTGTGACATGTTACATGCATGGCACCACACTTGCAAAATCTCATTATGTATTTTTGAATAATGCTCTACTCTGAAAGAGAAGGATATTTAGTGATTGTCTAGTATATATTGTAAAACAAGGTAAGAAAGTGTTATTATTTCCGCTCATTTCTGAGTCCTTTTATACCTACTATGATTATATCTAGAAGCTTCCTGTAGGTACTGTATTTCTAATGCTTTGTAAGTACCAAGAGTATTCTGAATAAGGTTTGGAGTAGAATGAGTAAGTACGAATGGGATAGAAAACGAGAGAATAAGTAATTTGAAATAGGTGGAGTTCGTGGTCACGGTCGGCGCCCACTCACATCCACAACACTCCCCCTCAAGCATGAATCATCCCAAGAAGGCTAAGGAGATGTTCGTGCTTGTTCCTGTCAAGTCCTTTTGTGAGAACATCGGCAGTGTTGTCTTCCGAGGCGCAGTGGTTGACTGTCACTTCGTCAGAAGTGATCTTCTCGCGTATGAAGTGGTGCCTGATGTCGATATGCTTTGATCGGGCGTGGAAACCAGAGTTCTGGGCGAACGAAATGGCACTAAGATTGTCGACGGAAATTTTAGTGGGATGTTGAGGAGGTAACCCGAGTTCCGAGAAGATGGCACGTAGCCACAAGGCTTCCCGAGAAGCGGCGGCAAGGGCCATATACTCAGCTTCCATGCTGGAGAGCACAACCATGGGTTGTTTCTTGGAATTCCAAGTTACAGCTCCCCCTGAAAACATGGAGACATACCCGGATATGGATTGTCGGTCTTCAACACTGTTAGCCCAATCGGCATCACTGAATAAAATGATGTCTTTGTCCGCTTTGGCATCAGAACGATATGTAATGCCAAGGTAAAGGGTTCCTTTAAGGTAACAAAGGACGCGTTTGGTGGCAGTAAGGTGAATAGGGCCGGGGGTTGTGTTGAATTGTGAGAGAGTCTGTACGGCGAAGGAAATATCTGGACGAGTAGTGATGGCGGCGTACATGAGTGATCCTATGATATTCTGGTAAACGGATTTGACTTCCGGGTAATTTTCGGTATTGGCAAGTTTCGTGAGTTTAACATGATTATCGATGGGGGAATGTACAGGGTTGCATTCAGCCATGCTGTATCGAGTAAGGATTCGAGTGATGTACTGAGTTTGAGTGAGGGTAATGGAAGTGGGGGTGCGGTGAATTTCCATGCCTAAAAGCTGGCGGAGCTCACCAAGTTTAGTAAAAAGCTAGATTCTGAGAGGCTTAGCAATGACTGGAAGTGATTCTTGAAGAGTCATTAAGCTAGCCTAAATGTGTTAGATAGAGACCAATCAATTGCTTGCCTAGGCTCAAATCTCTAGGTTGGCCATATGGTTCAAGATCAACCACTAGAGTTTGAAGTACCTACCACGTTGGGAAGTGTTTCATTGCAAACTTGGAGCACTAAGCAGAAAGACCACCTGAAAAGCACCACAGAACTGAGTCAGAAAGGAACAAAACTGTGCACTGACATGCTCAGGGAACCCTCCACCACCTTCACTCCTCACCTGGCTTTAAGTCAGTTTTGTCATCTGTTGTTGTCCATTGTCCTTGTGTTTGTGTCCTACCAGACCTCCATTTTCTCTTAGTTTTACAACTTCGAGAAGTACAGATTCACTCAAACTTAGACAAGTTTGAGTTCATGAAGACATATCAGACATCAGATTCATCAGATTATTAGATTTCACTAACAAGACATAACCTTCAACAAGCCGGAACTGCCCTTGCACAATTTCAAGAAGTTTGCTTTTCAGTTGGTTGGATAAGATCCTGTTCAACCTACTTTGTGAGGCTTGCTTTCTCATTTGCATTATCAGTTTCACTCATTCTGACCGATGTCAGCATGGACTTTAGTACATAAGTTTCCAAATGCTTGTCTCCATTGTCCATACCTCAGTTCTAATGTTTTGTTCATAGTCTTGCCCAATCAAGTCCCAGTTCAGATAAGTCTTAATCTCAATGATGCACTGGGCATGACATCATGAAACACAAAGTTTTTGTGGAAGATCATAACACAGTAGCACTACTAAGTGCACTAAACAAAGACTGAAAAAGCATCAAAATGGGTTGAGTTCACCTAGAACTAGTCTCTGTGGACATTGATACCTCAAATTTGGCTAGTGGGAGTTCTGACCTCTCACCACCCTGAACACAAAGACATTCGAGTTTGGAGAGTTTACTGAGGTGTTGGAATAGGTGATACGAGCGACTCACAGAGTGCTCACTAATTACTTACTCATCTCTTACTCATACTTTACTAAGTAGTGACTCAGCTATGGACATTAGAACATAGTAGAATATTCTGGAAGTAGTTACAGTCGAGTATATAAGCTGTGAGTAGTTAGCTAGCAATAATCATTCTTCTCTATTTCTCTGGTTGTCCTACCTATCATTTCTAATATGAGGAACACAGTTGAACACACAGCAAGATTGGATTAGTGGGGGTTTGGTTTGGGGTGTTTTGTGGTATACATTCAGTGACACTATTTGTAGTTTCTGCAGATGCTTGATTGTGCAGTTGTATGTTTAGTTGTGGTTTTTGAGTAGAGTTTCCATCCTTCATCAAAGTTGGATTGGCTTACAGTTCCATAGTGTTCTCTCTGCAAAAGTGCTTGTAACCCAAAGCACAAACCTTGCAAAGTACTAATGACTCAAGGTAAAAACCTTACCATGAAGGCTTGTAACCAAAAGCTCACCTTGCAGCCAATGACCCATGCTTTATAGACCAAACCACACACCTTGTGACCGTGCCCTGTAACCCAAACAGCACACCAATTTTCTATTACACTTTGTTTTTGTTAACAAGACTCATGTTAAACCCAGTCAAGGAAAAATCACATTCTGTCATTGAGTTGTTGTTATTTCTGGTTTGACTTGGAAGTGGTTTGTTACGTATTAAGAGGATGCTGAAATTTGAGAGAAAGTAGCTTACAGACATTATTAAGCACCATGATCACCTAGAACATAATACCAGTTGTGAGCAAGTGAGAACATTGCCATTGCTGGCATTGACAGCCTATTGACATTGGATATCTTGTGGTGACATTGTTTAGGTCAGACATGGCCTGACATATGCCTCTTCCAGTCCAACACAGTTATATAGAGCCATACATGGGTGCCAAAAATGACCAAAAAGGTCATAAAAAAGGTAAGAAATTTGGCCAAATTACTAATGTAATGTCCTTGGTTCCATTTTGGTCAACCACAACTTTTATATTTCCAGCTGGTCATTATTTGATCTCAGTATAATGCAGCGACTCTCTGGGGTTGGCAACTGTTCCAATTTGTATGAATTGAAGGGGTCATGACGGATTGTGCAGGAGACTCTAGATAATCTATCCATGATTCCTCACCTAAAGAATGTGGTGGCAGAATTACCCAACCATTTGGTTATGCCCACTGATTTTGGTGATTGGAGCCTCCCCTTCCATTCTTCACTTGACTCTGCACTGAACTGCCGAACATTCTGTAACAATAAGAATATCTATTTGATGACCATGCACCTGCACATATTGCATCTCATTATTTAGCCTTAAAGTTTGGGAGGAGGATGCAGTCAAGAAGCCAAACATATATACAAAATTCCTGGGAATAGGAAGTTGATGGAAGCATTTTTCTGGCAAGAAACATTATTGCTCAAGAAACCAAGAGATTGGCATGGAGATAGTTTGAATTTATATTTATATGAGTTCCAGTGGAGCAAATAGGAGGTCAGATCCCGAGAACTTTTCCAAATGTCTTGTTCCTTTCTTTGAGGCAGAAAGGGGTTTTTGGATTTTTCTCCTGGTATCTAGTTCTGGTCTCAAGTTGTTCACAAAATAAAATGGTTACAAGATTGCAGACTGAAACAAATTCCCCTGCTAAGAGGACTCCAGATGATCCCAAATGAATTAACAACACCTGAGGAGGTCTTCAAGCCCTTCATGGACTCCTGGGTTGCAGCATGGGACTGAGATAAGGAATCTCTTGTCAAGGTAATAGCCACTAGTGTAAGCACTACAGCTCCACAGACACAGGGGGAGCTGATCTTTTCCGTCACAGAACAACAGCAGCCATGATCATTGGTGGACTGGCACAGACACTAATGTTTGGAGTATGAGTACTGTTTCATTCCTTGAGGAATGATTACTCTCTTTATCTATCCATAAGTAGGCCAGCCTCAATTGATTCTGTTGAGCTTTAATTTTGAGTCTTGAGCTGTATTCGAACATAATAGCTGATATAGCATGCTATGTAGCTAGGACTCGGAGGTATATGCCAAGAACCGACATGTTCATTGCTAGTTCCAATTGCCAACTTGCATGAACATTTCCATTTCTTTCTCTTTTAGAGCATCAAGAGCTTTGTATTTTGTCGGGCAGAATCCGACAATAAGACTCTTTCGACTCCAGAGAACTATAATACATGACTTCATCACACGTAAGTGGGGAATTGGGGATTAAGGTCAGGCGGGAAGTTGCGAGGTGGAGCCTGTTGCACGTTAAACAATGGTAAGACACATCAGTCAATTCCAGTGTGTATGATACAAGGGTATGATGGGCTTGGTTCACGACACATTCTACCAAATTTTCAACAACATTCGTGAGTCCAGTGGTGAGGAAAAGCTGAATTTTTCCTGCAAAGCTTCGGTTGCAGTCGCTTAAGGATATTTAGACGTTGTAATGGGAGGGCCATTACCGAAGAAAAGAAGCAACCAAGGTTAATATACCTTAAATCTTGTAGACCCGCCTGAGGTAATTGCCTTTCTATGAATCAGTTCACAATTGATTGGTTAGGTTTCGATAAAAAACTTACTAAGGAATGCTTAACAGAGTTAGGAAGCCGGCGCTAGTTTATTAGTTATTGCGGCACCTGTGTTAGACAAAACATCTGGTCGTGTCAACAGAAGATATACACACTGTTTCGGTAGCAAGCTTCACGTTGTGGAGTCTGAGTAGCGATGTCATAGTATGTTCAGCGATTGTTTACATCTATTGTGTATCATGAACTCACATATGTCGTAAAACTTCGGGTTGTTGTAGCTCGAAGAGCTCTGTGTCCCTGCTACGGTTTTGATTTCACTGTCACGGCCCTACTATTCTTTCGTCACTGGGACCCTGCGCGTGGTGTCCCGTTCTGGGGCGCATCTCATTAAATTCACGGATCACTCGACAATTGGTAAAATCGATAACGGAGTGCTAAAGCATAGGTGCAAATAGATAAACTACTGTAGATGTTACAAATCAGATGCCTACTCAATCAGATTGCCGAGATTGGAGAGGAGCCCAGGCCGCTTTCCTTATCACAAATTAGCTAACATTTGTCTAGTCAGAGTGAACAAAAAGAAAAAACCTTACGAATTAAATTCAAGAGCAGTGAGCAGGGCCATAGTTGTTGCCGACAGTAGGATTACCCGGGACACAGGAGCTGCCGGAGTGACATTCGCCGGAATCCATGGCACAGTACACACCCGAGTTCTCTAAAAGGAAATGTCGGAATGGAATACTCAAGTACGGAGAAGACACAACATACTCTTGCATACTCCATTCTCGCAGCTAAACCCAGCTGATCCACAGAGTCCGACTATGGTGAGAGCAAGTCAATTGGTGAACATCAGGAGCAATCAAAATACATACGGGCAGGGTCACCGCAAGAGCCGGCACCAGTGCAAGGACCATTAGCTTTGGAGTTGCCGCTGCCTGTAGAAGTGAAATTTGAGGTGAGTGAATTGTCTGTCGGTCATGTTGTCGTATATAGGACATACACTGTGCAACAGCACCAGTGATGGTGAGAGTGAGGAGAGTGAAAACAGTAGCAAGCTTCATGTTGTTGAGTAAGTTCAGATGGTGGTTGTGATGAGGAATGGATTTAATGAGGTGGGCTTCTCTTTTATACCTTTTCCCTCTTGCGACACCCTCAGAAGTCAGAAGCGAGCGTTTGATAAGTATCTGTCGTAGCCGAGCCTAGGGCATGTGAAGCTTCCGCTCGGGTACAAACTAAATTATGAATTTTAGTTTGGAGTAATTCTCATAGACGTTTGAGCTGAAGGTTGGGAGGATAAATATAGTTCCTAATGGTGAAAGCGGTCGAAGACTCCACTCGACAGTTCAATCGAGACTCACAGCTACAGTGTCGTTGTTCCGAGAGAAAATTAAGGGTAAACGCCCATTCAACTGTACTGCCTGTGTTGTTGCTATTTTTGGCAGACGGGTTAACGGTTAAATACGTTGAGAACTGCATCCAATATTAAGCCTCTACCAGCCGCTGTAGGTTGCCAGGGAAATAAATCATAGCTTCACATCAACGGTGAAAACGGTTGAAGTCTCCACCCATTTGTGCCACTGGCAGAAAATGGAATCGGGGCTAGTTGAAGTAATATCGGAAAGTGAAGTGAAACGAATACAGCTCTACAGCAATCAATCTACTAGCTAGAGATGACGCAAGAAGAACAAAAACCCTATTTCTACCCTCAATATGATACGACTCACTTTCTATTATGTGAGCTAATAGGCCCAAAGAATCAAACTTTTCATCAAGAGGCTCAATCCATGAAGTAATAGGTTAGCTTGACGCCGCAGACAACGCTTATTCCATTTGGGGGAGATTCGCTGAATCTAGGCGGCCGAGAGAACGGCGGTTACTACTCCTTCATATTTTGGGATGCTATACTGATAAAGGTATCGGGTTTGCCTTTTTTCTGGTTTTTTTGTATATGATGGTCCAAAGTGTGATAATTCCGGGGTGCGTGAAATTTGGGGTTCACAACAATGAGCCTCAAACCCCCGACTAGAACACGCCGTCGTCTTGTCAATTCATCGCAAACGATGTCCTGATGCCCCATTCAAGATGTCTACAGGCATTCAATGGCACCACGACATTTTTCGTAACGGGCGTGGCCGGTCTCAAATCTTCCACCCACCTTTCAGTGTTCCTGCGTGCTGGGTCCTCGATTCCCATGCGCCCTCTGAAAATTTATACCACGACTCGCTACTCATTGTAATTGGCTGGGAAGATTGATACGCTACGGTGGTCAATGATACCTCTGCTTCCCCGTTTCACCTTAGCCAACCTGATTTATGCGATCGACCAGGTCACCACGATTTATCGACAGCAACAGGCCTCTTTCTGCTACGAACGATTTCTCCCGCAAACTCTGCCTTACAACTAAGAAGTCGACCCCTTCCCCCAGTCTTCCCCTGTTCATGGTATAGATCCCTTCGGCCGTATCTCAAAAAGCGGTCGTTCCCCAAATCTGCTTGTTTCACAAACGATAGCTTCCGGGAGGTGGTGCAGAATCATCATGTGGTCACAGATGGAAGAGCACGGTCTCCAATCGCAGTACTGCGACGGCAACACATTTTTTTGACAGTCCTTATGATCCGTCTTCAGCGCTCTTTCGTTAAGAACTGCCCCATTTTTAGGGTTCCGATCTCGGATTCTTTCAAGATTCGACGACGGGATGTCTTAACCTAACTCATGATGGTGATCTAGTTATTTTTTGTCACACTGTGATCACATTGAACGTCTTTGTGAGTGCGCTGGTCCTTTCTCCGGATATTGATGGCGTTTTTGAAGACGTTCAGAGTGCTGCTTCATGTAATTTGCTGCTAAGCATCAGCCGTGATGATTTTAAACTTTCCTCTCTCGATCTGTCTACCCAATTCAGGGGGGTCGGGTGAGATTCTATTTCTACGGCTACGTAGGCCAAGAAGAGAAGTGTTTTTCTGTTCTCGGGCCACGTTCGAGGCTGGTGTACTCATGTTTTAGGACTGTGTTCTACAATGTAGTACTTCGCGATTGCGATGCTCTGTTAGTGGCGCATAGCGGATGGAGACTTCAATCGTTTTGACGGTTGAAGCAATCATGACTTAAGGTAACAATGATCCATTTCCCTGGACAGCAAAACCACTCCGGATGCGACTAGTAATCACAATTATTCTCAACGTATTTAACCGTTAACCCGTCTGCCAAAAATAGCAACAACACAGGCAGTACAGTTGAATGGGCGTTTACCCTTAATTTTCTCTCGGAACAACGACACTGTAGCTGTGAGTCTCGATTGAACTGTCGAGTGGAGTCTTCGACCGCTTTCACCATTAGGAACTATATTTATCCTCCCAACCTTCAGCTCAAACGTCTATGAGAATTACTCCAAACTAAAATTCATAATTTAGTTTGTACCCGAGCGGAAGCTTCACATGCCCTAGGCTCGGCTACGACAGATACTTATCAAACGCTCGCTTCTGACTTCTGAGGGTGTCGCAAGAGGGAAAAGGTATAAAAGAGAAGCCCACCTCATTAAATCCATTCCTCATCACAACCACCATCTGAACTTACTCAACAACATGAAGCTTGCTACTGTTTTCACTCTCCTCACTCTCACCATCACTGGTGCTGTTGCACAGTGTATGTCCTATATACGACAACATGACCGACAGACAATTCACTCACCTCAAATTTCACTTCTACAGGCAGCGGCAACTCCAAAGCTAATGGTCCTTGCACTGGTGCCGGCTCTTGCGGTGACCCTGCCCGTATGTATTTTGATTGCTCCTGATGCTCACCAATTGACTTGCTCTCACCATAGTTGGACTCTGTGGATCAGCTGGGTTTAGCTGCGAGAATGGAGTATGCAAGAGTATGTTGTGTCTTCTCCGTACTTGAGTATTCCATTCCGACATTTCCTTTTAGAGAACTCGGGTGTGTACTGTGCCATGGATTCCGGCGAATGTCACTCCGGCAGCTCCTGTGTCCCGGGTAATCCTACTGTCGGCAACAACTATGGCCCTGCTCACTGCTCTTGAATTTAATTCGTAAGGTTTTTTCTTTTTGTTCACTCTGACTAGACAAATGTTAGCTAATTTGTGATAAGGAAAGCGGCCTGGGCTCCTCTCCAATCTCGGCAATCTGATTTAGTAGGCATCTGATTTGTAACATCTACAGTAGTTCACCTATTTACACCTATGCTTTAACACTCCGTTACCGATTTTACCAATTGTCGAGTGATCCGTGAATTTAATGAGATGCGCCCCAGAACGGGACACCACGCGCAGGGTCCCAGTGACGAAAGAATAGTAGGGCCGTGACAGAAAAATAGAAATTATAGCAGGAACGCCGAGCTCTTCAGTACCATCATCAACGATACAGAGATGTAAGGTTCCCCGACGTACGTGAGTGACGTAAAAGAGCCAATGACGGACCGTGGAGAAGGTGATCAAAATTTGCGGTACTGGAGGATGAAGTGAGAGGATTCTTAGCGGCGTCACTCCCCGAATCTCGCGATTGAAGGAGGGTCTGAGTCTGTGGATTGGGCTTTATTAGATAATTATAGATTCATTCATCCTTTAAAGCGCCGCCAGTTCCGTGTTGGGTTCCCACTGGCATTTTTTCTCTTTTTTTTTTTTATTATTTCACGCGTACTAAGGCTAATTACGGGGGTGATCCGTGCGGGTACCAAAGAAATGGCGAAGGGAGACACATTGTCGTTGTGTTGAGTCAATACGTCTCCTTACATATATATAATAAAAACATTCAATAATCGCTCCTTCCGACAAGTCTGGGATATAATGTAACATGATTGATTGATTTCGTTCAAATTAACCCCACCATACGCCCGAAATCTACACCAGCTCCGCAGGCACCCCATTACTCAATCCTCTTGTTCATTTACCCCCTTGAATAACTCTCGACCTCTCAATCTTCTCTTTAACTTCCCTCAGATCCTCCATCTCCCTGTCCGGCCGTTCCGACCCGAGCGGTTGTCAAATCAGTGCGCCCTGCTACCATCCTCTGAGTTCTTGAATTCTCATACAGACTGAGCAACTGGATCTGCAGCTCATATATTCTCTCCTCAATCTTCATTTGCCTTGTCGTTCGGGCGCCTACTACGACGAAATGAGGTCCAGCCTCTTGATTGCTTGTCGTTGTCGTTCCCATACTAGTAGTCATCGTGACCGAAGGTTCGTATGACCGAACACTAGTGTCATCATGCACATCAATCTGAGATCCTTCCGTAACGATGCTCAGCGGTAGTGTGTACGAACTTGCAATCGCCTGTGAAGATGGGATCACTTCCGACCTGACTCGGTGCGTTACTTTCTCTTCATCGGGTGGTGTCAACGGATACCATCTTCCGGATCTTGCACCGGATGTCGGCTGTTGACTGTTACTTGGTCTGAGGTGCATTCTGTAACGGAGAACCCCACCGACTAGCAGAAAGATCAGAAATGTTGCACCGCATGTTATTCCTACGATGTTTTGGATTGCGGTACTTCGCTGGAAGATGAAATCGCAATCGCCGAACTTGGACCGCTTCCGAGGTTTCAAATTCAACATGATCCTAGGATAAATTGTAAGCACTCACCTTGTCGTAACCGTGGATGTCCTATTCCGATTAATTCTCGTTTCAGAGTTGATTCGTGTATCTGGCTGCGAAAGAAGTACGCACCAGGGGGAGTTACCGGCTGTCGGGGTATCACTACCTGTGCTTGACTCACTATCCCCAGCTGAAGTGGTTCGAGGTGGTATCACCAATACCTGCGTTCTTAAAGTGGTGTCGTGGCATTTGTCATCATCGCCCTTTATCAAAATTGCATCCAATCCGAATATTCTGAATCAATGCAATGAGCCTTTCAGGTTTCACGAACCCGAGTGGCAACCGCACCCCGCATTGTGATAAGAAAACGTTGCGGTGCCTTTTGTTTGAGAACCCGTTAGCGTCGCAAAAGCGCTGTGACCAAGAAACATCCCATGAATTTCGTTTTTTCTTAACAGGAAGTTGCAGTCTGCTTCATTCTTGTCTCGACTCCAGGTGAGCGTGATGGGTTGGCGTTGTATGAAAGTTTTTTGAGAACTAAGGTCGACTGTCAAGGCATCCGTAAGCCCTGAGGTAATTAGTAGAAATGTGGTAGTGTTGATGACCCTTTTGGGAGGGTGTAGATCATTTGAGATAAGCAAGAACGGCTTGAGCATTGGAGGGTGACTTACAAGAGTCGCATTATACACTGGTTGTTTGAGATAGGAAGATTGGGCGCGGCTGGTCGAGCACCCCATGGAGTATAAAAGGGGCTCGCGATAATCATTTCAACAAGTGAGGTGCATCACCAACATGATATGATAGATGGCCAGCGAAGGACTCCGTCGAATCGGTGCTAAATATAAGCTCCATTGCAGTAAGAATAGTTTAGTATCACTAGAACCACGAGGTGGTAGCTTTGGCGTTTGGTGAAAGCAGCGAGCTTTCCATCATAGGGGCTATGCCTCATAAAATAGAATTTACGTCGAGCAACCGTATATTCATCACCAGCATCCGCCACTGATGGATGGACTACTGCTTGGTTATTCACGGAGTTGAAGCGAGCGGACCATAAAGGCAGTGAAATCCTAAAGTTAGCTGAGCTAAAACCTGAAAGGTCGGCAAGGCGACACTCAGTGGGACGGACCGGTGGGAGACTCCAAGCGCGTCACCTGCTATTACACGCTTCCGCGTCTCGTAGCAGCATCTCTTCCTCAAAACTATTGTTCTCTTCGTTGCAATGGCTCAGTTCATTTGCTCTAATAATTGAGTTGCTTCGTACATTAGTTATTTGTAATGCTTTCATTGGTCTGTTTTAAAGCTGGTTCCATTCCTTTCTGGTTTTTTTTTATCATCCTTCCCTACTGTCAGTGTGCTCGGCGAAAAGTCTAAATGACTGGGATACCCTCGGATGTGAACGTTTTGGAGACACTCGAGCATGAGTGGTTTGCTCGCGTAAGTCCAGTCTTATTTGACCTCGAGTTAAGTCATTTTCTGATGATTTCTAGCTTCTCAAAGGTACGAAACCTCATGTTATGCATTTTGCAACGATCTCGTTCCGACGCGTTTCTTTTTCTTTACTAGTCGGTGGGGGGGGCCTTTTTACCTTCGACATCCTTATTCATCTAGATGTCGAGATGGAGTACATTTGGACACAGTTATGGACATTCATCTGCGCCGTCGTTGATCCTGGAAAACGCCCAACGTTGAAGCTGGGACCGCTCATATTCGACTTGATGTACCTTGTGCAGAGGTATATGCCACTTATAGATCGGGTTGTTCTGGACTCTTATTGTCAGTATAATGATTCCCTGCGTCTCACTTAATCACGCTAATCCTGTTTGCGACGGTATCAGTTATTTCTGGTGCACCAGACCCGAGGGCTTGTTCCATCACTTACACCCTGAGCGGATGTAAGAGCGATCTTATCTGGCGTTCTGGTGAATGTGCTGATCATTAGAATGGGACCTAGGGAGCTCAATTTTAGGGATCTACCTCTCTGAACGTACGTCTATTTGTGTTACTCCCGTGTTAATCTCATGTTCCCGCTCTTAGTTCTCCTCGTACTTCGAGTATGGGCTGTTTGGAAAAGAACATCAAATATCGGAATCATATTGGTTGTTTTATCGCTGGTGTGCTCGGTTCCTGGAGCTATATTCTTCGAGAGATTCTTAAGAGGAATTCAATGTCGGTCCTAATTTCAAGGAGTATCTTCCGCACTCTCACATTTCGCTTAAAACAGGTTATGAGCTCCTGATAGCTCCTCCAGCACAGAATATGGGGAGGTGTTTTTGTGTGATGCGAAACAGAGACATTTATGTATGCTGGATTTTGTTGATGGTCTACAATTTCAGTTCGTGGTTTTGTTTGCAAACGAGATCCAATCCTGACCTTCCTCGAAGTCAGCTTTACTCTAGTGGCCATACCTGCCTTTCAAGTCTGTAAGTAGGGCTTTTGCATAATTCGCTTTCGTTAACCATAATTTTTGGCTCAGTTCGGAGAGGAGGGAATTCACATCTCCTGAAGGTCATTTGTCGGGATGGTGGGTAAAGCGTTAAGTGGAAATCCAATGAAAACTCATGTCCCATGTTCAGGCGTGCTTTACTACGCGTCGATTTTCAGTAAGGCCTGGTTGTCCACGACCGGTTTATATTTACCCACTCACCCATTCTCTTGTATAGTTGTATCATTGATCAACGTTATTGTGATTCTCATTCTACCGGTGCGCTCAATTTGTCTATACCGTATAGCCACAAAGCCTTGTGCTTATCCTTCTGCCTTCCTGCATTTTAGTCCGACTTCATAATGCTTCTCTCCCCGTAAGTGATATCCGTCACGTCTGTTCTGCTTGCAGTATGAATAGTTTCTATGCTTCCCTATGCTTTTCAGCTTTGAACGGATCCTTCACTCCATCCTTGCCAGCCATGCGATTCTTCACATTCGAAAGATTGCTCGAGTTCGTATACAAGCGTGGAACTCATCGAACATTACGATGACAACCAGAGGAATCGATTCGACCACTTCCGAGATTATGTTTGCTTCGAATGTGATTCAATCGGAGGGTGAAGGCCATGAACGAAGTGGTTCTAATTCTGGGGAACGCCCATTCACGAGCGGGTAATTGGGCAATGCTACTTTACCTACGACCTAGGACTTTTTTAAGGTTTATAACATTGGCTTTTGTACTATACTGAGCCTTAGGATAAAATTCCTTCCCTACCCGCCTCCGAGCATTGGATACAGTTTGCTTCTGTTGCTTAATACACGAATCCGTAGCAGTGTCCGACGCTCGACAACGTGTACCTACTCAATGCATTAACGTTACTACGTTCCCTCTCTGCTGTGTTCGGAGTGTGAAAACATTACGAGAAATATGAGTAAACTTATGGAAGGCCGGACTGTCATGCTTTTTAGCGCTGATAGCCGCGGTCCAAAGACTAATTATGGAAGGCGCAGATTGATGGGACCCCGAAAACCTGTGAGTCATTTCGTGATCTTGTGGGGTTTCGACAGTGAGCATGGGATATACTTAAGGCCACTTATTATCAACCGACAGTAAGAATCAACCTATCACACTGGAATAATCATCCTATGAATTTAGAAAAAAATATCTCTTATTTTTACCAGTGGAAAATATGATGATCAACCAACCTAATACTGCTCAAATCGATCTAGTTTACGTTGGTGTTGTTTTTTGACACAAAATAGGTTGGTCATCAACCTATCTGGGCTTCACAGTGTTTGTGATATCCCTCTCCTCCTTTTCTACCATGGGCAGTCACAAAAACCAGTCTCTCTATGCTTGTTATCTTTTTGAATACATTTCATTGTTGGGGGAATTATTCTGAATAATGGCAATTTTCAGTGGCAAATTTTCAGTAACAATTTTCCTGTTTGCTCTTCCAGTAATTTTTTTGAGTGTGGGTCATTACCAGTTGTTGAATTTTGAGTGGGTGGATTCAAAACCAGTCACATTGCAAGTCTGGCAATGATCATAGGAGATGATATGTTAGCCATTCCAGGGGATTATTGGATATTTCTTGAGGATGTATAGATACTCACTGTGCTTTCTTAGAAATCATAGGGGCCTACAGATGGTGTGGTGAAAGGTTTGTGTTAGTGTCCCGGTTGCAATCAGATGAATGAGAAAAGTGATTTCTCACAGGTGTTATTGTGGGCCCATTTATATATGTAGTTGTTGAAGTGGATGTATCCTCCACAGTAATCCGATATTTAAGAACCACATGTAAATGTGATCACATCATAATAAATAACACTCACATATACTGCATTCACTGCCCCACTTTGTAAAATTGGAACAGCAACTGGGTAATGGTTCTCAGTGAGTGCAATTGAGGAAATTCTGTAAAACCCAGGAGGTACTCCATCAGTTGCATTGGTTACCAAAGCTCCATCGTCATCTACTATCCCTATTGCAGCAGCAAAGGCTACCTTTTGAGGGTCGGTTGGTGTTGTCTGGTTAATTGCTGTTAGAGTCTCAATTACAACTCGTGCATATCCTTGAATATGTCCATTGCTGGCCAGTTGCTGAGGTGCAGATAGATATCGTGTTTGGGAATCTGTCATACTGAACTCCAAGTTGATATTCAATCTGATGAGAAAGGGTGTGTTGGCAGAGAGTGTTGATCCATGAATTGGTGCTGCAAACTTAAATGTAGGTATGAGCGATTTGGGTGGTAATACTCCTATAGGAATTGGATTGCATGTTCCCTGATTGTCTACTTGCTGGGCACTAGCCAGAGGCCAAGGCCTATCCATGCAAATGTTGATGAAGTTATTGGTGGATGTTTCTGAGAGAGTATGGCCTAAAAAAGTGAAGTAGGAGTGATAATTTCCTCGGTAGACTTGATGATCTTTACCTTCACTGGCTATCTCTGCTCCATTTTGGGCAAATCCTGTTGCAATCATGGATGTAACAAGGGTAGTTGAATCTTGGCTTGAAGATGGAGCAGTGTTGATTGTAGCCGAGTCGGAGCTGGGAACGTCGATAGGGGTACCCAAGGTAGCATTCTGAGGTTCCTTGCCATCCTTTGTAACAGTAATGTACAGTGCTTCCCGGTAAGTCTGACTAGTTCTTAATGCCTAAAAATACTTACATAGACAACATCATCAATGGCTCCATGTTGCAATACAGGTGCACCAATAGGTTGAAAGTTTGCACCCGTTGTAATCGTTGAGAACCTATAGAAGCCCTCTTCAAACCCCTTATCCAGATTATAAGTTAAAGGATCATTCACGGCATGTGAAGATTGCGGAACAAAACTGAAGAAGACGGTCCATGATGTGGGACCAATTGGAGTGGTCTGATTCAGAGAATTTAACCTTTGAATGACTACACTGCATTGTCCAGAGATAACCCCATTGTAGGAACCCTCCAGAGGCGCAACAAGATAATTCGTCTTCGCGTTAATATAATTGTTTGGAATGATGTTTCGGATGGCCAATGAAACATTAAGCTCTGAATGGTCATTCCGTTGGTGGGAAAAGTGAATTTGACAGAGGGAAAGTCGTCAACTGATGGAAGATAGCCTATGGGAGCGGGATTGCATGATCTACTGTTTAACTGGGTTCCATTTGTGAGTGGAAGAGCAACTTTTTGGGAGGTTCTGGCCTCATATGGACCTGGGGAAATATTGATGATATTTGAGATCTTGGGTCCAAATATATGAAATGGAGGGACCTCTGAATATTTTATCCCTTTGGAAACTGGAAACATGAGAAAATACGGGAAGTGTTTGGTACTGTACCAGTAAAGAAATCTGGCTCCAAATATTTTTTCATTTCTACTGAACATTTGACTGAAAAATATTCAAAGAACTTGCAGTGGAGAACACTTAATAAATTGGGAGAGTAAAATATTCATCATCATCGTCTGAAATCAATATTCAGCTTTGGTCAATTATTCTAGAATTTTGTTTAATGCCCAATATTCTTGGAGAGATTTTCTGACAGGCTACAAATATCAGCCAAAGACTATGCAGCTTTGGGAATTATTTTGGTCCCAATTATTTGTCCTATTTGTTACTTTCAAGTAAGTCATTACATTTGGGGTACCCATATTTGGCACCCAAACAGGGTTCACTGCCAGCAGTGCTTTGTAATAGTGGATTCGACTATTGTGATGATAACAAATTCGAGTTGAGAAGCCTTTCACAGAAGCGGTGGTAATATTGTTGTTTGTCCAGGGGGACTGTGTAGGATTATGAATTTGAAATAGATAGAAATGCAGCCATCAATTCCATCATGATGGACTGTTAAGCTGGCCTCCGATGATTGGAGAACACCACTCAACTCCTTTCACTTGTCTCTTGTTTTTGATATCTGTAGCTTTTATTTTTCATTTTTATATCTAACTTCTTGCTACATTACAATAATAAATGTACTACCAAGTCTCTTGTATGACTTTCCCATCAGACATAACCCACCACTTTCCCCGCCCTCTCTACTCAGCTAACATAAATATTGTTAGCAGGCATAATATCTCACTTGTAATGATACAGTACACCTTGTCTGCTCCTTTACTCTCCCTTTCACTGAAATATTTTCTTTTGGTTCAGCTCATTGCACAACAATTCCCCCTTTCCTAGCTCTTTTAGACTCCATCACACCCTGATTGCACTTGACTGGTACCTCAGTAAGTGTACTAATTTGCAATACCTCACCACGACTAACTTCTTGTAAACCACACCAAAGAAGATGGGGCATTGAATACAGGGCAGATGAGGGATGTAAATGATAAGGTATTTATCACTGTAGACAACTTGTATATGTTTCATTAATGTCAAACTATCTGTAAATATTGCAAAGAATATCGACAAGTCTAGGTAGGAGTATGAAGTCCTACAAACAGCAATAATGTCAGGGTCAATACAACCTTCCATGAACTAGAACCCCTTAATTGACGATGTTCCAGTTCATGAGATGCTATATATTACACACATAAGGTCAAAATCATTCTGCACATAATAGAGTGCCTAATGCAAAAGTGAGGAAATTTGAGTTCGATCAGGACTCATTCAAGATTTCATGATCCTGACACCTGGTTGCATTTCACTTTTATCAGTAATGCCCAACTTTGATGTTGTGAATACACTCTATCAGAACCTATCTTGAGGAGTGAAAGATATGCATGATGTATGCCATCATATTAAAACTCAAAAATGTCAGAACCAGATGGATTACTCACAACAGAAGACACTAAATAAAATACATGATGTATGTACACAGGCAAAAATAACCTTGATATGTGTCAAGGGCTTTTGCTCAACGCTAAAATTCCGATCACAAAACTGTTCTCTCCATCTTACAAAATTTGCCAATACACCTCACTGTTTATATTTTTTGCCTTGAGCTTCTTGGTCGACAAGCTTCTGTAAGCATTAGAGGGGATGTATCAGTTGAGGGAGTAGCTGCCTCTGAATAGAAGCTTTTGAGTGGGAGTAAGGCCTGGTTGAACAAATGATGAGATACTCCAGATGAAATGAAAGTATATCCTCAAATATTGGACATGTACCACAGAGTTCCCTTATGGTGCTCTCTACATAAGAGTATAAGATCAATGAATTTGTGCCTGCCCACTCCACTGGGGCAAGCTTGATTTGACTAGGCACATCCAAAACAGAAGAAGCTTCTTTATAAAGCTAAGAACCCTTTAGAATATTCTCTGTGGAGACAGCTGGGAGAGCTGCACTGATCATGAACCAACCTGTGCAAGTAAGGGAAGTAGAGTATATCATTAAGCCCCAGGCATCACAAGTTTATCTTAACTCTGCAGATTTTCACGAACCTGGTAGTTAAATTTCGTGTCTTCTGCCCTAAGTCACATGTAGTGGCCAGAATTTTCCATATATCCTCTTCATACTAGGTAAAACGATCAGAATTGGCTATTTACAACAAGTGAGATCGAAACTTGTGCACTCGTTTTTTGAATCACGTTCGAAAAAATTCAAGTTCACGGTTTACAGGCAACCCAGGGAAAGGAAGAAATAACCTTCCCGACCGATTTTGTAGACAACCAGCCATTTGGCTGATAAGCTGAGTTTGTGAAGGATAACCACGCATCTTCCAGTTGCACCATTCGGTTTGTTCGGTACATAGAAGGCCCCTGTATCCGAACGGATGTGTTGTGGTCTTCTTGGATAGAGCTTTGATTAATAACACTTAAAAGTGAAGTGAAATGATGGGTCATGCTTCGTCCATCAAAACTTGCAAATTTCGAATCCTTCCACAGCCCCTGATCGATGGATCATGATGCTACGGGATTTCATCAGTAAAATTGGGTAAAAAAATTATTCGCTTTTTACATTTGTCATGGTTTTTAGAGAATGAAAGAGCTTCAATAAAGAGATTTGACTATTATTATCAAACACCTTGGGGACCTAAAGCCCAGTGTCAGTGGTGAGAAACTGTGTGTTGCCGTTGGCGTCGACGACAACATGCTTGACATTGGCTATTAGACATGACATCTGCCATTTCAATGGCATATGGGCCAAAATAGGCGAAAGAAATCCCTAAAAAAGTCAATAAAAGTCCCGGAATTTATTTACCCTAATTAATGATGTTCGAGATGATCTTCTGTTGAGTATCAACAAAAAAACAGTGTAAAGATAATCTCCCTTGTGCACCACCACTCCAGTAAACAAAAATTGTCCGAGACGCTAACAATGCACTAAGGGGGAATCGAACCCCCGGCGGGTCGAGATCCAGGCGAAATGATGGCAACGACCCAGGTTACCACTACCCCATTAGTGCTTATCTATATTAGTTTTTTTGTCGGTACTTCAAACATCGAACTTGTGGTGTGAGGGGATGTTCAGTCGTGGACGCAAGAGAAGCGTTTACGTCAAGTCAAGTTGTGGACGGTCGCGTGTCAATGTCAATCTTGTAGCTTGACTTCTTACCGTCATCCGGCGACAAGTCGATTGGTAGTATTCGATTCAGGCACAATCCTGTCAATTTCATACAAACCTTCGCTTCTTGCTTCCTCTGGCATAGATAACAGACCCTCGCCGTAAATAAAGTCCATCCGCCGGTTATTCTCCGTTGTTGAATCTCAATTGTTCGTGACTTGGGTATTTTACTCTTTGTATACTACCTTACATGTGGTGTGCTGATCCACTGGAGTAGTTGGACGTGGGACTCAGGTTTTGAAGATCAAGTTTGGTCCAGCTCTCAAAACAAGAACAACTTTGGGAGCTTAACAGGAAACACTGCCAGCCGAGACTTGGCGGCGCCGCCTTGGGTTCAGTGAGTGTCCTCCAAACATAAGTGCAAGCTAAACGAACACAGCAGGACACTTTTAAGAACGAATTCGGCACGGAGATGATGGTTTGAGCAATCAGTGCTGGCGCCAGGAGCCGGCTGTGGTTTTGGCCAGAGGAAATTCGACCTGACGACGTCAAACAGTTGGGACAGCTTGAGCCTGTAAACATGCGGAAATGAATTGGAACCTTAGAGAGGGCAATAACTCATTGGACAACGGGCAGACAGAGGGGCTCGAACTTGGTTTTCATTAAGCTTCTGGAACCTGTCATGGTCGTCCCAACTCAGAGCCAAAGCCATCTGGCCATCGGAAGAGGTATATCCGAGGGCGCGTGGATTGGCTGTGGATCGCTCTATGTATGTACCTTCGCTGTCGTTTTTTGCGCTGAACGAGCATTCTTCAAATCTAGGCCACCTTTTGGAAGAAGTATTAGCTGGTTTTATGATCGACGTTAGGGGGGCGTAAAGTGAGTTCTTTGAGGGTTACGGAACAGATATGCCGCGTTTTTTTGTTACTTTCCGCGTTCTCTTGCTCTAAACTGAGCGTTTATTGTGCGTTTCCTAGTACCCCTTACGATTCTCGAAGCTTATTTTATTTTTCCAAGTACCGGAAGCGGCAAATCCGTCCAGTTTCAGGGCTTTCCCTCAATACAGCATCGTTTGGCATTTGATGTAGGGTTATGACAGCCGCAGGGAAGTTAAATGCGAAGGCTTATAAAGATATCATACCACCTTGAATCCTTAGACATCCCTACGAAAACTATGATAAGGTTCGCTTTTTCTTGTTTACGATCGCCTGTTCCGTATACCACCCTGAACTTGATAGAAACTGTTCAGATGATATCTGAGCTGTTACCGTTCAGTTGTCTAGTCAGCTATTCACAGTCTTACGGGAGCCTCAACACCCCTGAGGCTTCTTGGTCCCTAGAACCATCACAAGTCGGAATCGTGATAAGGCTGGATTGACAGCTTATCCTTTATGAAGGATAGAATATCTGAAAACTCCGTCGAAGCGTTCTAACGACGTTAGGAAGAGTGCCTCGTCTTTGATACAATTCGGAACTGCGATAACGTACGTTTGACATTTTATTCTTTGTTTCTAAACCTTTTTCACGATGCTCCGCCGTCTCTTCCCCTCAAACATCCGATATCTATACTTTTTAGCTTTTTAACGAATCAACTGGAAACATACAGGTGATATAGAAGGGCTCCAACCACATCAACCGAGGCTAGACATAATCTCCCAGCACATCGGAACATCCTTTCAAGTCGGAGCCGCGATAAGGTGAGATTAGCGGTTTTCTTTTTCTTTCTTACCTCTCATAGATCGTTGAACATGTCCCTTTCATTCACATGTAACCCCAAAAAGCCTCACGCATAAACCTGACTAGAATTTCCCTTCTCTGCTCTCCTTTCTATTTGTGTCATTGCTCCCCTATCGCCGCCTGAATCGCAAAGACTCCGACTAGCAATAATCCCTCACATCATCTATCGCACCTTCCAATCCGTCCATACACCGTTGTCAGGGCTCCGAGGCGTACGCGTCACGGCAAAAATAGCTCTTCTCATTCGCAATTGCTTATCATTCACAGTTGGCACTTCTCTTTCGAAATCATTTGATTTGAGGCTTTTTTTTTCAAAGCTGTGGAGAGTCTGTTTAAGACCTTAAGCGTTTTTCACTTTTTTCATTCTCTCTTTCCTTCCCTCTTCTCACTGGTCCTCTTCCCCTTGTCTTTCAATTTCCGGTGAACGACTATCCAATGATCCACTACTACGATGAAATTACGATGAGAGCCGCGGTCGAACAACCAGACGAAGACGCTGATTCGCATGCCGTGTCTGTTGTCAATCCCGAGCCAGAATACCAATATCAGTCGGACGGTCATGTAGTCGAAACAGTGGCTGCACCTACGCCTTTGCCCCTTGTCTCGATAACTGTTCTTTCCATTGTATGTTCCCACTCTAATCACCTCTTCTTGCTATGCGACTAATATTGCTCATTAGGTTATGCTAAGCGAGTTCTTATCAGCCAACGTTTCTTCCCCTTTCATATTTTTTATGGTTAAAGGTACGAACCTTCAAAGCTTCGGATTTCATGCTCCCTTTATCTCGTAACAACAGCCACTGACTCCTTTTCCCCTCGTGTTCGTTTTCATAGGTTTCCAAGTTGAGGATGTAGCATTTTGGACTGGGATACTAGGCAAGTCCTCGCTTCCTTGGTTTTCTTGAATTAGCACAACTGATTCCTCCTAGTATCAACGTTCTTTCTATCCCAATTTGCAAGCTCCCTCTTCTGGACGTCTCTCGCTGGATACACCTCCCCGCGTCTTGTGTTAATTCTCACCTTAACAGGATCAGCCGCGTCCACGATGGCGTTTGGATGTTCGACCACACTAAAAACTGCTATGGTCGCGAGATTAGCTCAGGGGCTGTTCGCAGGAGGAATTAGTGTGGCTAGGGGTACTGTGCCCGCTATAACAAATGAGAGCAACGAACAGACTGTATGGGGAATTTTAGGATTTTGTTGGGGAATGGGAGGGATCGCTGGAGCTGTTGTGGGTGGGGCTTGTAAGTATCGTTTCCCCCCCCCGTCTCTATCTCCGTCCCAACTGATGCTAAAGATGGTTGATAGTTGAACGACCAGAAGAGAAATGGGCGATTTTCGAAAGGGTCGAGTTTTTTAACGAGTTTCCTTATTTTCTTCCTTGTGCGGTGGCGGGGAGTGTGACGCTGATAGGTTTGTTTTTGTGTAAAACTTGTTCACTTTTCGTTGGTTCTCAACCGAAACCTTTGGCTAGGTGGCGTTCTGGCGTGTTTTCTTGCTCCTGATGCCGGCCCCAGGAGCAGCCGTGTCTTGTTTGATGATGAGAAGCCCGCGTCTGCGCCGAAGATCTCCATGGTGTCTGGTCCCCTATCGAGGATTGGATCGATTCAAAGTCTCAATGCAGGCTTTCTCAAGAAACAAGTATCCCTCGTTGGAATTCTCAACTCTGACGAGCCTGCGGTCGTGTCCGAGTGTACCCCATTATTAGCTTCTATCGTCGCCAATCAAAGTTATTCCGGATCCGCTCTCGTTGTTGCTCCCGACGGGACCAATGTTAATGATCTGCCGTCCCGAGGAGCCTCACGCACAAGATGGTTCGACAGCCTCGGACGCAGATCAATCGACCCGACGCTCTTTCCACCCTCGTCTCATCCCGAAACTGAGGACGAAGAAACCGCCCGAGGTCGTCCGACCAACCGGACTTCAACAGATCGAAAACCAGACCCTCCCACGACCTCCTCTCTTCTACGTTCTGCATCGCGCATGTCGTCTCGTCGTCGGAATCTCGAACCCACTCCAACGCCCATAACCTTCCCTCGCTCCGATACGCTCGATTTTGCCCTTGTTGACCACACGTTTCCACGAACGGACACGCTCGAGTCTACAGTCTCGATTTCTGTCTCTCGCAACAGGTTTTTTCCTCGAACGGACACGTTGGATTCAGCGGTCTCTGTTGAGCCGCCAGTTCCTCATCCTCTCCTCCTTGCACCGATTTTGGAAGGTGCTCCTTCAATGTTGGGTTTACCGGGGAACGAGGAGGAGAAGAGCGGTGAACGTCCCGATGGGTTGCCGGTGGGATTGATAGTGCAGTATGGACTGTTGGCGCTTCATACGACTACGCATGATCAAGTCTTTTTGGCTTATTTCACTGGATCCTATGAAGAAGGAGGGTTGGGGTTTGGTGCTGGAGAGTTTGCGGGGTTGATTGCGGTGATGTGTGTGTTTCAGATGGTGTATCAGTTCTGGGTTTATTCGTGAGTTTGTTTTCTGTTTTTCTTTATTTTTCTCTTTGGATGGGAGGATGACTTTTTTTTTTCTTTGCGTTAGAAAAATAGGGTAAGCGTTTCCGTTCAGTTTTTTTTTTTTATTCAGTACTAAAACAAATCTACAGACCACCTAATGGACCATTTACGCATTTGACACTCTTCAGAGCGTCTTGTTTTCTTTACATCTTTGCTTATTTATCTGTTGCGATTTATCGAGGGATGTTCGGTGGTGCAACGTTGTTGTTTGGTGAGTTGCCATCAATTGATACTTTCTCATCATTTTTGAGTTTGACTTGTGTGCGGAAATCTTTAGCACTCGCCATTAGCACGTAAGTCTTTCCTCTTTTCCCCCTCCCCCGTACTAGGTTAAGACTAAGTCCATCGTCCAATAGAGCGATCCGATATTGTGGAAACACATTTGCGTTTACAGCTATTGGAATTTTAATCAACGCTTGTACGGGGCTGCCTTTGCCTTTCCCTTGCACTTCCAAGCGACGGACTTGCTAACATTCAAAAATCCAAACAGCCACTCCCCCAGCGTCGATCAGCTACGCAAACGGCGTAGCCCAGAGCATCGTCAGTCTCGCTCGCTGTTTTGGTCCGACCTTGGGTGGATTGGTGAGTTCGGCCCGCTCCCTTCTTGACATTTTTTTCAAATTATGGGATTACTCATTCCTTTTTTTTTTTATGTCCTCGTGGTGCTTTTGTATAGTTATGGTCTGTTGGCACAGACCCCAATCCGGGAATGTACTGGACGAGTTTTGTAGCGTGTGCTGGGATATGTGTTGTCGCTGTCGTTCACGGAGTGGGTGTCAAGGCGAGGTAATCCGGCGGGGAGGGAGGGAGTAAAATGGACGTTTGAACGTCTGTTTATACGATAGCACCAGATCTTGAATATTTGCTGGTCCAGTGTTTGCGATAGAACAAAAAAGGTCGTGGTAGGAAATATAGGCTCAGTCGTGGGAATAGAAATAGGGACGGTCAGAGTAGCGTGTTTCTGGATTTTGGAACACAGATGGTCAGAATCGCGCGTGAATCCCCTCCCATATATTTAAGTTATGGGACTGATTATATATTATTGACTTTGTCATCCCAAGTTCCCTACGCGTTGCATTATATATATATATATATATTTTCATTTACACTACAATCGGTGGAACGTGCATATGCCTGCTCAAAAAAAAGGTATCCCTACCAGTCAAAAGCCCCAAGTGCTCAAACACCCTATAGGAGATTAAAATTGCAGGCCCAAAATCACTCGAAAATCATGACCGTGAAATGTCGGTCAGAGTCAGTTTTAGATTCACTGACAATTCTGGTGATTGTTTTCAATCAAAATTGAAAATCGGTTCAGGATCGAGACTCAGAATCACCAACTCTGACCACTACTAATTCTATCGTGGTACTGACTACCATAGTGGTATCAAAGGATATGGTATCAACATTCACAGTGGCTTGTTGTGAGTTTGGTGAATGATTGATTGAAGGCTACTGGTCTCACCATCGACATCCACAACATCTGGCCGAGTTCCTTCAAACTTGGCAGTCTGACCTATATAATGAGCTTTCTCATAATCCTCAGGGTCATCTTCAACATTGTGAACCAGGCATGGCCCAAAACATTGGTGACACCTTCCCTGATCTGAACATTCTGGAGCACTTCGTGAACAGCTCGATAATTATGCTTCCAGATGGAACTAATTCACTATAACAGGAAACCCCGAGTGTCCAGGAGATAGTGTCATTCTGTTGAGAACATTTCCATTGGTTCAATATAGAGATTATCAAGCATTTTGACTGGAACCTATGGGAAGGGTTGACTCTCAAAATCTTGTATTCGGTACATTATAAAGGTTGGCTGTTGACACTTCGTTTGGTTAACCATTAATGCTTCAGCCTCTTGTTGTGTACAATAAAGAGGGCCGCTCATTTCTAGAGAAATTCTATGAGATCAGGATACTAAAGGAGGGAGTGAAGCGTGCCATTCATGGAAGCTTAAAGCTTATTTGCGTGACATTCTCTGTGGAGGGACTGATAGCATCAATGGACTTGAGTGTCTCAACATTGATAGCATGGCCAGTTAAGCTGGCTCTTTGGGTACCACTCCCCATTTTTTCTGTCATGAAATTGCCCCTATGGTCTTCTCAGATGAGCTCGAAAAATAGATCTTATCTCTCTCTTGTTATTAACTTTGTCTATTAGAAACATTTTGATATGGCCGCTCAGATTTCCGTCTCAGTCAAGGTGAATGGAACTGAAACAGAAAGCGAAGTGGAAGTGGTCTGGGTTTCAAGGAAGGCTGACAACGGCTCCACGATACTTGAGTTTGACTAGCAAAGTACATTTCTTCCATTCATTTGCACTCAGGTGGATAATCACTGACAGACTATGAGAAAGCTTGAGTTCTGTACAATACTACAAACAATAATATCTTGAGATTCTTTTACTTTCCACTCCCGTTTTGTGCATCTTCTTGGCCTTTGTATAAACTGCTTCATGTCTTGCGTCCTGATTATAAGATGTATATGCATTTAGAAAGAGGATATTGACTCACCTGCACAATTAGCCCAGGGAACCTGCAGTTTATAGACCTCAATCAACTCCACTCTATCCAACTTACATCTCCTGCAGTGCTCCTTTATCCAACATGGAGGGTTGTTCGTTCTCCCACACTTCAGGTATCCTTTCCCCTCCAGAATGTAAATCCAGGATTTGCCGTCGCTTTCTGAGATTGGTTGGGCTTTTCTAATGTTGTATTTCACTTGGAGAGTGTGTTGGAAGATGTTGTTCATGATGGTGGGAGGATCTGGATGGGGCTCGAGAATGTTAGTAGTGTCTAGCGCAGCCACACAAACAATCCTCTTTACCTCCATCATTACGATATCGATGCTGGCATCGTTTGTTGTTGATGTCGTTCCTCTACTGGTAAATTTCTCTCTACCTTATGCTCTATCCTGTTACTAACAAGATTCATTCAACTTGGTTCATTAACTAGAGCTCTTTCTTTCACTCAACAATTTCTCCCTCCAACAGTGGAGTTGGTACTTTCAATGAATGATCGATACCATCACCTATGCCATCACATCCACCCTGCACACTCTGAAGACCACATCTACTCGATAAATCAATTGCTCCTTGTCGGCAACAAGTCTTCCCTTCAGCTTTTGAGAGTGGCACAAGCGTTTTGATACTCAGAGTTGATATGAAGAAGGAAAGCTTTTAGATTCAGAAACGGCTGCATCAAGCACATATAACATGTGAAAATGAAAGGTTGGGGTGAAGGTTGTCATTTGCCAAAAAGCATGACAGTCTGGCCTTCCACACATCTTCGCCCCATATACTTTCCAACCTAGAAAAAGATGGGTACACGAGATAAAGCGTCACGAGAGCTACATAATGATAATAGCACTGACCTGTTGTAAGATGAGACATCCACCTTGATTCTCTGTCCTTTCCTGACCGGTACGGTATGAATAGTCCTTCCATCCGTGTTAACGATAGGAAAGTCTACGTTTGTTTCCCCAAAACACTCCAGGCGAAATCACTGCTACTTTGAATGGAGACCAACATGGGTTTGGACCTGTGGTAAGACCTACTATACCTAGTTCAAAGGTAGCGCGCAGAATCTGATTGTTTTTCCTTGGAACATTTTTTGTAACACAACATCCCGTCAATCATCGGAATCATAATCGCGCGATAGGAAGATCATCAGTTTCTGATCGCCCCTCGTCGTGTGAACTGACTGTCAATGACCATAGCAACACGAGCATTCGTTCTCATCCTTCTCATTTGGTTCTTTCCTTTCCACTTCCGCCTTGTCGACCACCTCACCGTTCATTGAAGAATGGCTTCGTATGAAGATCCAAAGGTAATATTTGGGTGCATTGCCCTATTAATGAAGCACTAATGCGAACGTTGGCACAAACTTCATCTTGTAATGCCAAAGGACAACCCAGGACATCTCGATGAAAACGACCGTACGAAGGTAACCTTTGGTACGCTGACTGGCATTTGCATTTCTGAGCCTTGGTTTAGGGGGCATTCAAACGTGTGCAAAAGGCCGTATCGATTGACGGAGGAGAGAGAACGGCAGAACCCTCGCCCGTAAGCCAACTCTTGCACCTGTATTTGCCGGAGCCAACATTGAACGCACACCCAAAGCCTACCATCCGACAATCGTGGGACGTCCTCATGAAGATAATCGATACTCGCGACGATGAAATGATGAAGGGCTATAAAGAAGATATCGATACATTATTGGTTTTTGTGTGCCAAATCTCTTCGAGTCAGATTCGATTTCTCAGTCGCTTCGCGCGTAGGCTGGTTTATTCTCGGCAGTTGTCACAGCTTTTACGATTGAGTCTTCGAAACGACTAGAAGAAGACCCTCAAAATACCGCTATCATGCTCCTGCGGCAAATCAACCACTGGCAGATGACCGGTCAACCTTTACCTCTACCCCCACGTTTCTCGCCCTCGCCCTCGGATGTGCGAATCAACACGTTCTGGTTCATTAGCCTAATCCTCGCATTAGTATACGCTCTTTTCGGCCTCTTATGCAAGCAATGGGTGCGAGAGCATCAACGGCCAGCAAACACTCGTACGCCCGGCCAAGGTTTGGCTCTCCGGTGGTTACGAAATCAAAGCTTTGAGCGCTGGCATGTTCCCAAAATCCTAGCATCCCTTCCCATTCTCCTCGAAGTTGCTCTTTTCCTGTTTTTTGCCGGGTTATTGGAGCTTCTATGGCAACGACATCATGTACCATTTGCCATCGCTTTGACCATCATCGGTCTCGCTGTTTTCTTCTACTTCACGACCACCATACTCCCTGGCTTGCATATAATTCGTCGAGCCTTGCGACTGCATCCGTACTTCACCGAGAACAACCAAATGTTTTATCCTCGCAACATCATACGTTTGCCGTCGATCGACCTCATATGCCCTTATAAATCACCCCAATCTTGGCTTGTCTTCCGCCTACTCACAGCCTTATATCAAATTCCTGGCTGCAAACCGCTTTTGTACTCTATCACCGTCAAGTTCAACCCATATTGGGACACCGTCAGGGATATCGATGACCTTGATCACACTATTACAAAAAACATTTTGAACCTTTCCCATTGGCGATCACTCGATATTAATATCATACAATGCTTCTCGCAAATGGGAAAATGTCCAGACTTTTACGAGTTGAAGGGATTTCGCTGGCTTGTTCAAGAGACTCGCGATATTCCGTCCATGATACCGCATCTCAAGAACGTCCTCGGAGAGCTACCGCTTCATCTGGTTATGCCCGCTATCTTCAACAAGTGGGACTCACCAAATGGAAAACCGGCGTGGTGTACAGCTGACATGCACTCCGCACTTGAATCTTCTCGAATCGGCGGCTTCGATTTATTCAATGACCATTCATCTTCCCACGATCTGTCGCTCGCCTCTCAGATACTATGTTTTCGACACCTCTTGGCTACGCGAACCTACTACTGGTTAGCCGAAGCTGGGGAAAAGATTTGGGAATGCATACTGAAAAATCCCCAAAAGGACCGATTCTTGTCAGCCTTTTTTCATCCTGAAGAGTTATTACTCTATCCACCATGGGTTTGGCGCAGCAAGGTGATGAGTTTCTACAGGGAGCATTGGGACGAGTTGGATCACAAAGCTCAAGCCACAGTCGTGGATAGGCTCTCCAAGTCCATTCTCTCGTTCCTGGTATGTCCGGAGAACAACGTCGAATCCACACTTTTAGCTTCTGGTCATGGACTAGAATTTTTCAGCTTGGTTAACGATAAGATCAACAAAACGAAGAATTTCTTCGAACTACCTCTCCATGCGAAGCGTTGGATGGAGGTGTTAAGCCATGTACAACGGATCCATCGGCTCCCGCTTCTTCACTTCAAACCGGTTCCGGGTTATTTCCCATTGCTAACAAGTGAATTTGACAGGACTTTAGGGGATTCATCAATATCCAAATCTGTTCTTGAACTTTTATTGGAGTCCTATGAGCAATGTTGGTACCAAGCGGGCAACTCGGAGAAAGAGGAGGTAGCGAGGACATTGTCCCGTCACTGCATAAAGGAGCCGGTACCGAATAATCCTTTGAAGGAGAGTTCAAACGATGTGCCTTCATCCATCTGTCCCCTTATAACTTTTCCACGCGGCCTCCAGTTTCTCGCTTTCGTGAACGAGAAATTCGATTCCGAACCTAATTTCTTTCGTTGGTGCGACGCGGAAACCATCGATCTGTGGAAAAAGGCTCTTGAACGTTTACGAGCCATCCAAAGATTACCATTAGGATTTTTCAATCCCGTTCCGGGAAGGGATGGAGATGATAGTACTGACGAACATTGTCAGTCTTCGATCACTACAGTGGGCATCTCCCAGCGAGCTACACCCGGATCTGATCCGATGGGACGCCGGATCTTTAGTGAAGGTCAAACATCTTGCCCGGACCAACAAACGACACCTAAGGTGAACGGACAGGGAGCGTCACCTCATCGTTTCAGTATAGACGTAAATGACCTGGGAGACTTCAAGGTGAAACTGGGACTGAATCTATCGGTAGCTGACAGTGGCGGTGACAAAATAGTCCGGGTGGAGCCTGCTCAATGGTCAAACCAGCCTCCTGCCGGCAGTGACATGAATGGCCCCGTCGTACTAGGCGGGCCTGGGGCCGAAGACCATGTTTAATGAAGGTCATATTGAATATTGCGGAAATTCTAACCGCAAGCTCTCCCGATACCCACGTTGATACCGTACATCATGCAGATAGAGGGTTTGTTATGTAACTGTATCCATGAACTTCATTTCATATTACCGTACTTTATTCACAGCCCTTCGTGTCACCTTCAAGGGAAGTTGAGCGCCGTCCTTTTCCTTCCCTTTGACGAAGGGACCAACAATTATAGATGGCCCGGGATTTTCTGCTTCTATCGCCACCCCAGGAGGAATCGAAAACTCGTAGTTTACGAGTAGACCTGTCACAACGGCCTGCAGCTCCATGAGACTGCGATCAGGGAACATGAGCTCATACAAAGAATTTCAATTAAAGCTAAAACAACGCACGCAAATCTCCACCTGAAGGTAATCATTTGTTTGTAGGGAAGTAGAAGAAAAATACTGTGCTTTCACAACTCACCCGATGCATCCTTTCATTCCACTACCTACAGAAAGGTCAATAATCAGCTCAGGCCGTCAGAAAAATTACGCACTGAACGTCAAGATATTTGCAAACAGACCAATTTGTGTCTTTGCGCTCGGATCTGTCGCCCCGAAACGTTTGGGGTTCCAGGAATTCGCATCTTCGCCCCATATACCTTCCAACCTGGACAAAAGTGTGGGTACACGAGGGAAAGCGCCATGAGAGCTACATAATAGCGCTGACCTGTTGTAAGATGAGACATCCACCTTGATTCTCTGCCCATTGCTGATCGGTACCGAATTAATTGTTCTTCCATCCTTAGTAACAATAGGAAATTCTAAAGGCAGGAGATCATTTTTGGATGCTTCCCTTTCAAGTGTTGTTACAACGGGATGGAGACGAAGAGCTTCCTGTGATATGAAGTGTTGAGGGACTGGGTTGGTGAACACAAAAGAAGTTTACCTTGAGAACAGCAGTTAAATGATTCATAGAATCATAGTCTGAGCTCGTAAACTCCCCCGATTTCCTGTCACGAACATATTTGACCTCTTCATACACCTTCCTTTGGTCCTCCGGATGAGCCGCGAGCCCATATAGTATCCAAGCGAGACTATACCCTGTGGTATGGTGACCAGCTTGAATGATAGTGCTTATCGATCATGAGTGATCATTTTGAAGCAGGACAAAATTTGTCACTCACGACATCTGTGCCAACATCTCCCCCTCACTCAACCGTTTCCTTGGATCTTCCGCCCTATTGGCACGAACTGTTGTACCCGAATATTAAATCTCTACAGATAACAGAAATTCTAGAAATGAAACCCAACCCACCAAGGACACTGAGAATATCTCTTTCCGTTCCTTTCCCAATCGGGGGCTGATCGTTATCACCTCAGATCCACTCCAGCATCACTCAACGCCTGTTTCGCCTCCTTGTACGACTCCTCCTGATACCGCTTTGCAAGCTTTACCGCGTGAATGGGGAAATGCTTCGCTTGCCACGAAGCGACAGCGTCCGGGGTATATCGAGAGATCGCTTGAGCAAGTGTCATCATTGGAGTGAAACCGAGACCGAGTAGCCTACATTGAACAGTGACTTCCGACAGACCGATGACTGGATGCAGCATACGCACTCTAGTTCATGCAAACTTTTCATTAATTCGTTCGGTTTGTTATCCAGAGCATCGAAGTGATAGTCGAAGGCGCCTTAGGAGGGTAGTGAGGTCTGAGGTGAGATCATAAATAGCACTGGGACCCAACCACTCACTTTCCCCGATTATGTCGAGTGTTACTTTCTGTAGCCATGGAACAACGTTGATGACTTGGGTTCCACCATGAAGTATGTAGTTCCATTTCTTGGAGAGCTACCCAACCCGCCCGTGTCAATCCTCAGTATTCCGACAGTAAGATTGACGGTCAACATACGTGACTGACTCGCGCTTGGAACAACGGCAGAAACTGTCGCATGTGATTAGTCGAGAATGCCGGACTTAGAACTCGTCGGTGTCGTTTATGGTCTTCTCCTGAGAAGGTTCAAGTAGATATGAATGAGGAGTCATGATGTGCGTGGAATTGGTGCTTTACCGCGTGCCCAAAGCACACCTCTTCCAAAGCCAGACTCGATCAATCGTCTATATTCAACAGCTTGGGGGTAGTGATTCAATGAATCTTGAAGGATACGGTGTATGGCTCGGGGATCTGATACTACGAGGATGTTTACCTAAGGATGAGGGTCTAAAAGTCAGTTCGTGAGTATAGTGATCAATGGTTAATTCATACCCCAAAACATCCAGGGACTCTGTAAGCTGTTCCATATCTCTTTGACCATTCGAACAAAGTTTTGTCAACCCTTTCAGCGCGTAATTTATGTTCGAAGCCTTTGACAACACTGTATCAGGGCCATTTTCACTGTCCAAGGTTTACGGCGAGCGCACCTAAGAGATAAGACGGAGACGGTGGGCCTCGGATATGTTTAAGCTCACTTCTGTGCTTGATGAAGTACACCGAGCACAAAATGACGAGTGAAAGGGCTGTTACAACAAGGTTGACTTTGGTGAGGGTGATCATGGGTTGTTGAGTGTACGGAACGTGGGAGCTGGATGTAATACCGACCTGGCTCACCATCCTCATGACACGCTGCCGGAGTCCCATATCCGTAATCTAAGTGGAGCTTCTAACGCCCTGCTAAAGCCTAAGAGACTCCAAGCCTGTGACATGCCTTGCAGATGTCCTTGTGGAGATTTGAACTGATTTAGTCTGTTCCCGACCTGTAGGTTTGCGATGAACCTGGTGAACAAGGTGGGGGGGTTAGGAGGAAAAGGCAATCACCACGTGCACAGATGACTGAGTTTCGGCAACTTACAACTGCGTAAGATGCCTCTTTTCGAACTTCTGATCTTCTTTCATTTTCATTATCGTACCTTCCATCTCTACATTATAGGCCATGAGCCGAAGGTGATCGATTGGAATGTATTCGAGAAGCTTTGTTCAAAACGGAGAGTTTCTAATAAATAATAGTCCGGTGCGTGGTACGGCTTTCATCTTTCTCCGTGAGCCCTATCCGGATACATTCAATTCATTGGTTAGCTTCTGGGCGGACATAATATTCATCCGTCCTCATGTTCGTTCGAAGCCCGGTGCCTTTTTCTCTTTATTCCTCCCGAAAGCTGCCGTAGGGAGGTCGCTCGTACGAGCACGAGAACAGCTTTGGCTAGCGAGGGTCTGGCATTTGGGCTCGGGCGCGCACAACCCGAGCTCTTCTGCGGCTTCTTTTGCACTCCCCTTAATTGTTCGTCACTCCCCCCAGACCATTGACTCTCAAGATCTGGATCATTTTCATTCGACGCTTCGTAGGACGCTGGAAGGATATAAATGTAAGCCTTTGAGTCTCAAACACACGTTCGCATCCTCATTTCTGACCTCGACCGATAGTTATAAGGCACAATTGCCTTGCGACTTCTCTGGAGCAACGATGTCAGACGAGTGCAATCATTCAGTATTCAAAAACCAGAAAACGGTGGCTTTCCCTTCTCTTGGTGCGTATATCCGCCAGCTTCTCTTCATCCCTCTGTGTCAGAGCTCACTTCTGCCAGCCATAGAGCACAATGACGAAAGCTCTCCTGAAGGTACCGCTAACTTTCCACGGCCGTACCTTCGCCATATATTGTCCTGACGAGCTACTGATTATGATTCAGCTCCTAGTTCGGAAAGCCCAAAGACATCAGACAAGAGCGTTAGCAGAGTTAGTCATCCTGTAACGTGTGTTATTGCTTTGTCCCGCCTTGTGTACTCCCTCGGCTTAACCCCTTCCGTCCGCAACAACAGACCGACCGGTAGTAAATTCATAGAGTGCTTATGACGACGCGTTACACCCGCGGCATATCTTCAACGTGAATACCAGGGCATTCCTCGCATTGTTGATCCTAGGTGTTAAGAAATATGTATTGACTGAATTCGAAGACGAAATATATCTTCTATGCGAGTTCGTGTCTTGTCCAAATCAAAAGAGATCATACACTATTGTCCGCTCCAGGTCCCCCAACTCCTCCCTTCATATCTACTACGATGCGCTGGACCTTATCCGCCTCCCTTGAGGGCGCGTGAGTCCCTACGGTACTCGACCCGCCAACTGCATTACTGGCGCCTGGGATAACTGCGATCTTTATTACCCCTGGACCACCTTCAAGTTCCAATTTCTTCCCACTCGTTAACGATATCCGTTTTCCCTCCACGAGTCCCGTCTTCTCTCCGTCAACCTGATTTTCAGATTTTGGGGATTCCGGTTCGGGAAATGTTTCCCTCCTCCTCGGCTGATACCAGCCCACGATTCGGTCGGTTTCTTCATCCCGTTTTGGAATGGGCTTGAAATAGCCGGACGGTAATTGAAGAAGACCTTGAATATCCTCAATAGCACTGACCCATGGATCAATGGTCCCGCTGTCGCACAAACGAAGCCAAGAGAGTAATACGGACGACTCCCCAGCCAATTCATTGTTGACCAAGGTCAAAAATTGAAGGCCCCGTTGTGAAGTTATGAAATAAGAACCTAGGGTAGGTGACTCTTCAGAGTCGGAGGCGAACCGGGTTATATCCAAACTACCCGGAAGCGAAGAGATGTGATTGATATGATCGGATAAAGTGCTGATCAAGTTTCCCTTTTGATAATTGCGCGCTTTCTCCCAGAGTTGCTCGTATGAATCTACCAAGGGTCCGAGGGCGAGCTCGGAGGTCGGTGAATTGTCCAACAGGTCTCTGAGCTCATTCTGAAGGATCGCAAAGCAACCAGGAACGGGTTTGAAATAGAGAAGAGGCAGCTGATGGATGCGTCGCACGTGGCTCAACACGCCCATCCAAGACGCAATAATGCTGCGACTTTCATAGAACTCCTTGTTTTCGCATAGCTTGTTGTTCACGGATGTGAAAAAGTGGACGGCGAGGCTGGATGTAAGGAGGGTGGATCCGATATCATACTCTGACGACTCAAGAAAAGCGAGAATAGACTTGGACAATGTGTATGCCAACTGAACCTGAGATTCCACGTTCAGTTCGTCCCAGTGTTGTCGATAAAAATACAAAAGCCGTGCACGCCAATCCGTTGATGGACCAAATAGCAATTCTTCGTGGCAGAAGAATGCGCGTATAAGTCGATTGTTTTTGGGCTGCTTTTGTATGCGACGCCAGATTGTTTTCGCCGCCTCTGCCATACTTCCAGACCGCTCATAAGTAACCAACAAATGCCGAAAGGATAGTATCTGGGAAGCGAGAGTCGATTGGTCTGATGAGGAGGAGTCACTGAATAGTCCGTTATCGTTGCCCTGTGGAAACTCAAGCGAACATTCGACGTCTACTGAGGTCCATGCCGGTTTTCCGGACGGTGAATCCCATTGATCGAAGATGGTGGGCATCACTAAATGTCCGGGTAGTTCTGCCAAGACAGTTTTCAAATGCGGTATCATGGATGGACTGTCTCGGGTCTCCTGCACAAGCCAACGAAAGCCCTTCAATTCATACAGGTCTGGGCATCCTCTAATCCTAGAGAACCGCTGTATGACATTGAGATCGAGGGTTGACCAACTAGAAAGATTCAAGATGTTCTTCGTGATGCTCTTATGCAGATCATCAATGGAGTCCCACCCGTCGTTCCAATTCCAACTATGATTGAGCTGGATCTGCAAATGGTATAATAGTTTTTGGCAGCCAGGAAGATGGTAGATGTATGAGAGGAGACGGAACACGAGCCATGACTGTGGTGATTTGTAGGGACAGATGAAGTCAATTGATGGCAAGCGTGATATGTCAACTGGATCAAATTCTGGCTTGTCACCAGCAAAGTAGGGATGTATGTGGAGGGCTTGCTTGATGATGCTGAAGCCTGGAAGTATTGTTGTGGTGATGTAAAACAGTATAGCAAGTGCAACAATAGCGAGTGCAATTGCAAATGGAATATGATGGCGGCTCCACAGAAGTTCCAATAATCCAGCCAGAAAGAGGAAAAGAGCAATTTCGAGCAGGATTGGGAGAGATGCAAGAATAGATGGTACATGCCACCTCTCAAAGCTCTGATGGCGAAGCCAGCGGAGTGCTAATGCCTGGCCTGGTGTTTGGGTATTTATCTGCCGCTGATGTTCACGAACCCACTGTTTGCACAGAAGGCAAAACAAAGCATCAACAAGGGCAAGAGTGAGGCTGAGAAACCAAAATGTGTTTATGCGAACATCCAACAATGAAGGGGTGAAATTTTGAGGTGGGAGTTGCATTAAGGGCTGACTGCTCTGCTGAGCAATCTGTGCAAGGAGTGAGACAGTGTTATTGAGAAGAATGACTGTCATATCTGCAGGGTCAGCTTCCAACCTCCTGTAGAATTCAACTGTGAATGCAGTTACAACTGCAGAAAATAGTCCAGTCTAAGTGCAAAAAGCAACAAAAATGAGAAGAGACTATAGATATTAACAGAATGAAACCCACAAAAACAAGCAGTGTATCTATGTCTTCCTTATACCCCTTTACTAGGTCATCATCAAGTGCATCTACTGTCTTCATTATTTGTTCCCAAGATTGCTGGGCAGTATGATGTGTAGGGTCTGAGGTCTGGGTTTGGGATTGACTTAAATACATTGATGATTCACAGAACCAGAAGGATGCCTACTGGTTGGCTGTTTTTTATTTCCCCCTCTCCTCTGATAAAATTTTCATATATCATTTTGAGAGTGGGATCACTGGAGAGCTTTTGAAATGCCCATTAGTGAGAGGAATTGAATCACTTGACAAACCAACCTGTGCTTTCCTATCTGCCCCTTTTCTGGTTGCATCTGGTAATTTTTTCTGTTCCTCTTCAAGTGGGCTCTATCCAGAACAATGAAAAAGATATAAGATGAAGGCCTTATTGCCATACCTGTGTTTCATCACATTGCAATGTTATTGAGGATTCCGCAACAGGATTGCCCTAATAATTTTGAATGTTTTAAAAACAAAGTGAAGAATTAGGTGTTCCAGACCTACCCTCTCATCTCTACAAGCCATGACTTGATCTAGTGGTATTTCTAATAGGTGTTTGAAGGTACCATTCAACACAGTTAATACAGCTATTACAAAGTTCAGCTACCCCGGATGCATGAATAATAAGCCTACTAACTATCTTTGACACCGAGAGAAGGTAGTGATGACCAAGATTGCTTTGAAAAGTAGGAGAGAGCGGAAAAGTATACAATGACTCAACAGCTTATATGTGACAGGACCTGGAGATGGGAATAAGTTTCTGCCGGATTTGTATGTAGCAATCCTGTGCGCTGGTCCTTCCAATTAGAACAAAGGTTTCCTCCCATCAGTAAGGGTTCACAGCATCTCATCATGCACCATGCTCAGATGGAGAATCATTGATCAAATTCTGTAGTGAGCGTTGAAAGCTAAGTCGCGTTACATTACGTGTAAATCCCTTCTGTAGCCAGTACCAGACAACATACTTCCCTTTGTTCATTCCACTAGGTTGCCGTTGAAAGTAGTTGAATATCAAGTAGACAGCTCAAATCTACATCTGACAATGAACATGCATGTTCATCTAAATTTGATATCCATTTTGGCTGTTGAAGATGCTGTGAAATCAGGGTAATTGAGTCTGAGGCCTGTGGCTTGGATCTTTTGACTCATTCGATCCCGGTTGATCCCATCAAATTCAATTATCTATGCCTGGGAGATATCTACCTTCTATATAGAATGCGACAACGCGTGGGATATTCAGTTAAAGAATTTTTTAAATCTACGCGAACTTTTTTTGTCTATGTGAATCACTTTGATCTACGCGACCCTCCCGTTGTCACGTGGACGCTGCCGAAGGCGGCGCGAGGCAAAGCTCGTGTAATACCATGATACTCGGATGATCTCCCAGGGTACCCAAAGCGCTTGTCTCTATCGGCATCATTCCACCATATGGAGATGCAGCTCGGGCGGCAAGTTCAACTTGTTGCAATCGAGAACTTTCCGATCTGGCCGGTTCGTGACCAACCTTCTGATTGAGCCAACGAAGCGGAAGGTTCTGGCAGCAAGAATGACGTACCGCGAGTATTGAGAACCGGTTTTGGACGAAGTTTTCTGATGACCCATGAGGCTCTCCTGCAGCACAACCCGTAGTTTCCTCTTCAAACCCGTTCAAACCCGGTTCCTGCACTTCCGTCCTTCGATCTGCCTTTTCCGGCTTGTCTTGACTTCCTGACTGGTTTGAACGACCAACAAGTTCACAAGTTCCTACCAGCTCGCCAATCCATTTTCCCCACTCATTTCCACCCTCAAACTCAACTCCAAAGTAACCCTACAGACTCTGAAATGGATTAATAGGTCCGAGACGGCTTTCAAGATTGGAGGAGGTGAAGGGAAATCATGAGAATTGCTGAAAATGGAGTGCGGCACGTTTCGGTATCCGCTCATTTTTGTCGAGATTTGTCCTGCGGCCTTGTCTTGACCGGTTGACCCTATGGAGGCTCTTATGTTTTCACCTATTCAATGCCTATTGCCCACTGTGCTCTTAGAATGAGAATGTATTCAAATTGCTTATATAAAACAAGAGCCTGTGGACAAAAAAATACTGTTTGATAATCACTCGACCGCCAGGTTAGCTTCCACGAAAGCAAAGGGGAGACCGTCGAGGCATTTAACGGCCACCTCCGTTTCTCATGTTTTAGTCAGGGTCGAACATTGAATGTTAAACAGGAATACCTATAAGAACAAAGCTTCTCCTGCAGGCTGGCGAATTCCTCATCGCTCCTTCCCGTTGTGGCTCACTCTTTCAATATGAGCTTATCTCGTGCTCTCGCCGGGCTCTTCATTGTTTCTCTCAATGTTCTGGGTGCATCGTAGTCGTGAGTTTTCCTCCCCCAATATTCGGCGGAAGTCTCCATTCGTTCGTGGGACTGCCATTTAGAATGTTAATGGCAATCTAGAATTTTACTCCTACCCCCCTACTGTTGGTCAAGCGTGCCCCGGTAGTACCAAGTGTACTGCTGGCTTACCATCTCTGAGTTCTGTGCGTCCGCGTCTTCCTTCCTGTTATTTCCTCGAGACTCACGTAGTGTGTCGAAAAACGGTTCTCAGGATTGTCAAAAGCCCGTACGTACTATTTTCTTAGTACTCTCCTTATTGTGAAGTTTCTCCCAACACAGACTAAGCTATGCATCCCGACCGGAAACATATACGGTTCTTCCACTTGTTGCGACGGGTTTACCTGTCCGACGAAATGCCGTTTGTGGCAGATCTAATTCGTCGAGTTAACGTGTTCCGTTTTACTTTTATTCAACTGATCCTCTATCTTCATTTTCCGTCGGGTATTTGTGGTCGATCTGAACCCTGAGATACAGACATAGGTTACGGTCGATGGTTCGAGGGACGGATGGGATGCGGCTGGAGCTTATCATTTAGGGCCCGTTGTGGACTTTTGTAACCGGCTTTGAACAATCGTTTCATTTTATTTTTCTTTAAATAACTATTTGAGTACCCAAGTTGGAGTATCATATATCATGAAAAATTACGGATGAAGTCAACATGATCAAACTTAGTTCGAAAACGAGGTGCCATTCCCTGCGTTTTTCGTGATACCTAATTGTCAATCCTCAGCATCTGGGTGTAATCATCAACGGAGCTTGAGGCCCCTTCATCTCTTTGCCCTTTACAATAGGAGCAATCAAAGCAGTTGAACCAAGATTCCCCCCTTCGATCTCCACACCGGGAGGTATAGAGAACTCATATCGTTCGAGTAGACCTGTTACGATGGCTTCCGTTTCCATGAGACTGGTATCGTCAATTTGTCATGAAGGTGAGTTTGACATTAAAGGAATGGAGACCGGAAGGACGTACGCAAATCGCCAACTAGACGAGGAAGTGTTGGTCACGGTCCCCGCAAAACAAAAAAGTCTGGAAGGATGAGACTCACCCAATGCATCCCTTTGGACCGGTACCTACGAAGGAACAAGGAAAGGAGATCAATGTGAAGTACCCAGGAAAGCATAGAACCTCACTGAATGTCATCACATTCCCGAACAGCCCCACTTGAGTTTGTAACTTTGGGTCCGGGGCCGTCTCGTCGAAACGTCCAGGATTCCACGTATTCGCGTCTTTCCCCCAAACTTCCTCAAGTCTGACAAGTTCAAGTTGAAGACTGGGAAGGAGCTTCGAAACGGATGATGAATAATTCTCACCTGTTATAACCAGAAACATTCACTTGAATTCTTTGTCCTTTGATGACCGGAATGGCCTCAATCGTCTTTCCATCCACAGAAATGATGGCAAAGTCCAAAGGTAAGATGCTATTTTTCGAGGCTTCTCTTTCGAGTATTGGTACTGGAGGACGGAGGCGGAGCGATTCCTGACAGCCGATGCGTTACGGTCAGATGAAGAGGTTAGACATGTTGCCAGTCCGCCGTCTACAGTTGATTGGGGAAAAGGTAGTCACCTTAATCACGCAAGTTAAATAGCTCATCGAATCATAATCCGAAGCTGTGAAGTCCCCCGAAGTTCTCACGCGAGTCCGCCTGATCTCCTCGTAGACCCTCATCTGATCTTTCGGGTGGGCAGCGAGCTCATAGAGTATCCATGACACCGCGTATCCGGTGGTATGGTGGCCGGCTTGGATGAGTGTGCTAAGAATAGAGGTGAAGTAGATATGAGTTCACGAGCTATCCTCTTATAATCGATGATGACGACTAACGATATCTGCGACAACATCTCGTGCTCACTTAACCTCTTCCTGGGGTCCTGTGCCCTGTTAGCACGAACTATAGAATTTATTGGAGACATTCGGTTGGAAAGTGTAAGAAAGTCCTCGAAAGCAGGAATGTTAGAGAGAAAACCCACCAACTACCTTTAGGAAATCCTGTTCCGTTCGGAGCGGAATAGGCACTTCGTCGACGTCGTTGTTTCCGGTGTTATTCAGCTCCCACCCAGCTTCTTTCAAGACATCCCTCGCTTTCTGATGCGACTGCACAAGGTACCGTGAGGCAACTTTTTCCGCATAGACAGGAAAGTGTTTCCCCTGCCAAGATGAGACTACGGCTGGAATATATCGTAAAATCCCCTGAACGAGCGTGATTGTTGGAGAATTATTTAAGCCGAGTTTCCTTTAAACTGTGGATTACTTGGGATGAACAAGATGGACACTAAGTAGAAATTCGCACTCCAGGTCATGAAGGGTTTCGGTGAGCTCGTTCGGTTTGTCTTGAAGTGCGTCGAAGTGGTAGTCGAAAACGCCTTTGAGGTGGGTCACAGTAGTTGAGATCGCAAGCCAAATGCCATACGCTTAAATGCGAGGAACTGACTCACTTTCTCCGATTATGTCGAGTGCTGCCTTCTGAAGCCATGGAACGATGTCGATGATCTTTTTTCCGCCTTGTAATTCACTGTTCCACTTCTCCGAGAGCTTACAGTCCCGTACGTTTGTTAGGTATTTCCGTAACCACAAAGAGGAAAGTTCAGCCATACAATGTTGACGTGACTTTGAAATAACGGTAGGAATTTTCTGGTATGGTTGATCGTGAAGGCGGGGCCCAGAATTCTTCGGTGGCGTTTATGATCCACTCCTAGTGAGAGAGGTAGATACGAACCAGGTTAGAACATGGATTCACTATCAATGATTGACTCACCAATGGCCCAAACCACACCCTTCCCGAAGAATATCTCTATCCTTTTCCTAAAATCTGCAGGCAGAGGAAAGTCGTTTACTGATTCTTGAAGTATACAGTGAATCGCTCGTGGATCCGATATCATGAGGATATTTCCCTGCATATTCAAGTGGAGTTAGTTCGCGGGTAAAGGAAATAATGATCATCTTCGGACCCCGAAGCATCCAGGCAGTTTGTACGCTGTCCCGTACTCTTTCGACCATTTATATAAGTCATCCTCAACCTTTTTCACCCGTAAGTCGTGTTCAAGGCCTAGGAGATTAGCAAATCAGGGAACAGTGATGTATTGTGGGCATACCTAATAAATAAGATGAAGCAGGAGGGCCCCTGAGGGTCTTAAGAGGACTTCTCCACTTAATGAAGTATAAAAAGCACAAGAGAACGAGAGACAGAGCTGTCACAGCAACGTCGATTCGATTCAGCGGAATCATAATGGTGGTTGGGGCGAAAGGATACGACGCCGACAAAACTCGGCACCCCGGACTACCTCATGACACGATATATTGGTTTCGGAAAAGCCCGGAAGCTTGTATGTGGACAAATGAAAATGATCTACGCTACGGGCAATAGAAAACCTGGTGGTGTGAGAAGTCGCTGTAAAGGGCAAGTTCAATACCTTTGATATTGATTTGGCAAGTCACCCTTGATCCCCGTACTATCCGTTCAATGTTCGTTCTATAACCGCCGGCGGTATCTTGGCTGAAAGCGAACTTCCATTACCCTGCAAAGCGGTTACATTGAAGTTTGTGGCCTTGACATGAGGACGGTGAGAGATGACATCAAAGCCATTCCCAGTGTGAACTTTCCTGATGTTTTCTTCCCACACCATCCCGCTCACTTTTCTGTTCTGTCCCTCACACACTGTGTCAGTTCAAAATTCGTGGATATGACTGGGCTCCCACGGCCCTTCTTGATGGAGCTCCATTGAAAACAATGCTGCCGTTGTGTGTGACCAACTCTCCACCAGTCTTCCACCCATGGCTTTTTGGAGTAACTCTGAGCAGCATCGACGAGATTACCACCCTCGCTGAATACGACGAAGATGAGAATGCCAGAAGCAAACAAGACGACAGCGTGCCTGGAAGTTAAGGCAGATGAGGATTTCATTTTCATTTGGTACATGAAAGTACCCCACCTGCACCCACCTGCACTTGACCAGTTTGCTGCACCCCATCTGGACCATATCCACACCCACATCCACACCCATCCACACCCTTCTGAGGCAATCTGCACTGATCTGCACTCATGCTTCACTCTAGCAGCACTCTAGCAGCACTCTTTCAGCACTTGAGTAGCACTTGAAGGGTAGCATTCTTATGTTGGGCATTTATGGTGGTGTGTTTCTCTCCTCTATTTCTCTATGTCTGATGGTTAACATTCTCAGAGACTGTTTCTGACTTCTCTGCTTACCTATCACTGCTGGAGTACTTGACAGATTGTTGGGCTAGAACAACAATCCTTTTTTACCAACACCTACTTGTGATGTTTTATGTTGGAGGCATAATTCACATGCTATTTTATCTCAAGTTTTATGTGTTTGTGGTTGCATGTATTGATTAATTACTACCAGTGATCAGTATTTCAGTCTTTGTTCATTTTATGTATCACCTTCAGCACTCTAACCACCCCAGCCACACTCTGGCTGCACTCAACAACACTTTAAGGGGAGCGGGTGCGGGAGCGGGTGTGGAATCATTGCCCCCCCAGGTTTAAGCAGAGTCACCATTCTTGACTCATGAATATCATCTGCTATTCTTGACCACCCTTTATTTATTCACAAGACTTCAATATAACTCTAGGTTCTCGCTTCATAGAGCTACCTTTCGACGAAATCTCTATTGATTACAACGATGCAGCAAGTAGCTGACTATCCACCCAACTCTCCACCCAGCTCTTTACCACAGAATTTCTGAACAATGAGTCTTCTTCAATCAATCCTGAGCAGTGAATGGAAATAAATCATGCGAGAGTGTGCCCGGTTCAACGAGTTGAAAAATTTATAGATGTCATTCGGTAGATGAAAGCGACACATCTTCGCTTTCTTTCTGTCTATTTCTGTCTAGCTTCTGCAAGTTTTTTCTCTCGAAGAATCCACCATACCTGAAGCATATTCAACTGTTTTCTATTTGGGCTGCTGGATCGTTATGAGGCAGATGTTTTAATCGGTAAGCGAGTCCGCGGGTTCTTCTGCAGCTCCACTGTGACAGTGGCCACTGAGGCTTGTGACAAGATATTTCCCCTAGCTTGACTGAGACAGTACTATCTCGGCAGGAAGTACTATAACCTACATTGGGGAGTTCAACAAAGCTCCAGTCAGAAGATTCTTCTATGTGCGAAAATGGAGAATTATTTGGTGTGGGTCCATAGCCAAATGAGGACTAACCTGGCAGAACACTAAGATCTTGAGTCCAATATAAAGCAGTTGAAATATCAGTTGTCATCAAGGAACCCTCTGTTTCCAAGCTTTGAATATTTTCAAATTTCCGTGAAGAGATTCAACCTCACCTTGATAGGCAGTGGTCACATACATCATCAACTTTGGTCGAAAGTTGGGGGTAATATTGCTTTCAGAACTTTTGAGGAGTCTTTATATGTCTAATACCATTAGGCATGCATTCACTCACCCAACACGGAACACAAATGTGGGTAGCAGATCAGGATAGTCCCCTTTGTAAATGACAGGGCCTAGAAATCATCATCTCACAATTGAATAGTCCTAGCAACCACAGAGCAATTCAATACCCACCAACAGCAATGTTCTGATAAGTATCAGTCTTATTAATGGCCTGAAAGTCACCTCCAGCGAAGAAAGTGGGCGGAGACCAGAAACCGTTTGGATTAAGGGTCGTAGACTGGCCAGGCTACTCGAAGCATAGACAAGTTTTAGGCTGAGTAAGGAGGAAAATCCGCGGCAGACCTTCATTGGAATTATAAGTCGAGGTCTGATGATTTTGCCTGGCTCCTACCATTCCTGTGAGCAGGTATAAGACAAGTAGAGGGTAGAGCTTACCAATTGTGCAGTACTGAAGCCAAAATCACCCTTATAGTCAATGCTGAACTTCCCACCCATACGATCACCTTTTTTGAGCCGAAACACTTTCCTGGAAATCAGTTAGTACATTTTTCGCGCAGTAAGAATGTGAACTGGGAACCAAGCAACACGATTCTGTACATCGGTAAGGGCCCTTGAAGTAGGTGGTTGGAATGTGAAGATCACATTCACATCTTTCATAATCTTGTAAGGGTGGTAGAAGAAGTGGAGAGTACGTTGTATCGATCCCATTTAGAACTTTGCTGGGCTTGTGGTGTTTGATGGTGCGCGGAGGCCGTGTCCCGGCCAAGAAAGAGCCCTTTTATACGACTACGTCAGGGTGATTTTCTTGGGCTGAAATGCAAATCGCAATCAGAACTTCGGTACTGATGCCCAGATCCAAGGCCTCGGAGGATGTCAAATGGAGACAGATTCCTGTTCTTACCTTCACTCGTACTGTGTCGTTTCCATTTCCCTTGCCTCTGTAGATTGATAGCGGCGTTCCGGAGATCACAAAACTGCGGAGTCCCAATCTGGAAGATTCTTCGAAGACCTGTCCACGTCCTCAGGTACAGACAAGCTCTTCAGCATGTTCCCCGCATGCGTACTGAAGTTGCCCGAAGTCGAACACTAGCAAAAATGATGTAAACGCCATAGATGGCTAAACCACGTACACCATATAAACATTTCGGAAACAAGTTTTTATGTTATCGGTGTATTTTATGATTTTTCGTCGCACTGAAACGTTGTCCAAATTCTTTGATGTCCGGCTAAAATGTGTGAATGATGTGTGTTGAAGAGCCTCGACTTCTGGAAACCCGTTCTTCGTTCATGTTGTCAGCATGTTGGACGTCGGTCCTTTGCGCTGACGGCGTCCGGTATGTTACTCGTGATAGGAGAAATTGTGCACCGGATCCTACCGCCATCTCGTAAAAAAGCCGCATCAAGCCCAACTCACAATTGTAATTGGATTGGGCTTCAATTAACAGCAGGAACGCTTTTCTTTCCAATACCGTTTCACGTGATAGAACCATCAGTGTGCTACATCTCGTGCTGTCAGAAAGATACTCCATGCATGCCTTAAAATCTTCAAAGATTCAGTATCATTTCATCCTATTTATGTGATTGGGATGTCTTCAAAGGCATTCTCCTAAATGTATCTTCTATTCAGTACCGAGAGTATGTTCTTTATGTATGATGCTCGTTACAGCTGCATGATTCAGGCTGAGTATATTCAAACATTCATCCTAAGCACAACCAGTATAACCTAAGGGAAACTCACAAAAATTGTGATTGTTGTTTCACTTCTCTTACCAGTGTCCTTCTGGGAGTCTCAACATATCTGTAGGTGAGATTTGTCATACTATCGATTACAACCTATGACGTTGGTGCACACATACCTAATTTCTTTTTAACCTTACAATCGATTCAAATAGACGTTGTAACATTGATCTCAAATTTTGATCATCGAGAACAGATCTGGACGAGAGTTGCTTCTTTTTCCAGCATTCATAGTATCCCATCATCTTCCAACATTCAAAAATCAAGTCTGGGGAATAAGTCAAAGTGTGGGTGAGTCTCTTAGGTGAATTTGTACCTGCCTGCTCCACTGGGGCAGGCTTGATTCTACTAGTTGCAGTGATGTCATTCAGACCTTTGCTGGGGGTGGTGCTGCTTAATAGATGCAAATAGGCTGCGTGAGTGGAAGACGAGGGACACCTTCTTTATATCACCCGGCTGGATGATATAATACAAAGTCAGAACTGGGGTGTTGGTACGCCAATGGGCAAAATACAGGGACGAGAATGTCAAATAACCCTTATTTCTGACACTTTACTCCCACTGTGTCAGCTCCATTTATCCTGCCTCTATAGAGCGGCATTTCAGAAGTCACCGAAACGAGCCCCAAGTTTTAGAAGGTTATGTCAATACTTACCCATATAACCGTGGGTACAATATTAACGTAATACCTTGTCTCCCCACACTAGGAAAGTAATCGGAGCTAATTCTACATTTAGTATGTCTGACTCCACGCTCTTCCATAGCGTGCCTCCATCTTCGGCTCTTTCTCCCTCGATATCACTGCTGCCCAGTGACGATTCAACCCACTGAAGTTGGGGGTGGTGCATGTCCATTCATGTGATCGGAATGTTATTTATAATATTAGGATGATCCAACATACAATACATGAAAATTGCGAGGCGGTCAAATCACTTGGTCGGGACCTGATTTTGACCGTGATACCGAACCGTTGCTAATTCTGTTGAGGACTTGATGGACAGCCTTCGGGTGGCATCTGTTTCAAGTCGCGGGAGAAAAGCGGAGGAATTCTTCTCGATGTATTCCATGCTAAAGAGTTTAGTCTCCGCTCGATCTCAACCTTTCTGTGTTTGGTGCACCTATTGCAATTTCGAATGTTTGAGCTCAATACTGCACGCACGACATATAAATATGACCTCACCCGAGTAAGGCAAGAGGGAGAAAAGCTTCACCCCCGCAATAACTGACTTGGTCACTTATTTGGGTTATTTTAGACACCACATATTTTTGGAGGTGGACGCCAACCTTGTTATGTGTTCGGCACATGTTGACCTCCGTGAGCGAGGTCCGTAGCAGCCATTCTAGATGACCAGAAAAATGATTATTCAGCTATACAGTTCACCTTGGTCACGGCGACTCAATCTCAGGCTCGACATTGAGTCGGCTCATCAGTAACGATTTTTCTCCGTGTCCGTTATGTTTATCGGGTTTAGGGCCTCAAGGTTGACTACGTGACCGAAAAACTGGAATGAGAGCTTCATTTTCATCCTCTGTCTGAACTCGACCCGAATTTGATGAAGATAAAGACAAAGAGAATGATGGCACTGCCCCAAGGGCCAACCCGACGTTCCGAAGCTTAATACTTGTTTCGGCTGCGTTCCTCACCGAAATGTGGATCTAGTACACAGCACTGACCACTGTTTCTTTCCCCAACCATATGTCTAAAATCCCGGCGAGGAAATATCGTCATTGTATAGAAGGCATTCATCGATCTAATACGTCGTACGGCTTCTAACCATTACGATATAGGCTATCATGTGAGCCTGAAATTCACCTCGATGCTGCCCGTTTGAGCGCCACTCCCCTCGTTTTAGACGATCACCAATGAAGGCAGCTTGCGAATTTCTTTCTGTCCACTTTTATCTGTCAGGCCGTTAGTCAATGTACCGGTTACCTTTCGCTCACGTCCTGTCTTCCTGAAACAAGGTGTCTCCATCCCGGTCGCTGAATGGTAAGATCATACTGTACCTCATAAGCATTTCACAGGATTGTTGGTACTGCCAATTTACGATGGATGCATCAACCGAAATATCACCTGGTCCTACGTTGGCGCGGAAGTAGAGATCACTGGTTGTCCCGTACGTTGACGCAAGGTTTTGTTGAGAGTGATCCAGAACGCCCTGGGAGTAATGATATAATAGAGCGCGCTGGATCAATAATCAGAGTATGCGGCTGAGACTGTTTCCTCTGATTCTGTACGCTACATGAACGCAACCTTTTCAGCTATCCATGTCGAGCGTCCTGCGAGTTCTTTTACCTTGAAGAATCCGACTCACCGTACCAGAAACTCGACTGTTTCCCTCGGGATGGATCTGGAGCGTTAGGCGTCATTAAGTAGTATTTCAGTCGATGAGCGACGCCTGAGGTTCTTCCACAGCTGAGGCTGAAGGCATATATAAGTCTTAGAATCAATATGGTCAAAGATTCTGACGATAGGTACTGTACAAAGGACAGTACCAAGGTCCAACCGAGCGTCAAAGCTGGGCCGACCACCTATCAGTGTTATCGCTTCAGTTGACCGTCTCCTAAGATAGGGCCCTGGACGCTAGTACAGAGGACAGGCTAGTGAAGCGGACTAAGGCTGCGGTTTCGAACCTGCGAAAGTTCTCATCAGGGGGCTACCGCTACCCCAACCGCTTGCAGTTTCCAGTGCCGTTTAGAGTCCTACCACTGAGCCTATATACCAAATGGAATCCGGCAGAATTCCTATCTCCACATCGGCGGAAAACGAAACCGAACAGCTGACCGGGGCTTCTATGCCCACACGCCATCAGCAATGATAACCTTCCCCACTTGGGCGGACAGGTAGAATACCATCTGACCGATGTCAGAGGTAATGTGCCTTGACCAAATGGCGGGTGGTGTATGGTTGGGCGTTGTGCATCCTGCCAATCAGAATCTTCGATTAAGCACACAAGGTGTGCACGCAGACAGGGTGCGGGTGGGCATCCGTTGTAGAGGTTTCCCTCTACTAGGGAGACTTTCTCGGAACCATGCGGCGACAGATGAGGTTGGACAGAGCAGACCCTCCGTTAGTTCTATAAGTCGCGTCTGATAATATTTCCCCACTCCTGTCATCCTTGTGAGCACGTAACAAACAAAACGGAGAGCAGAGCGTACTATCTGTGCGGTACCGTAGCCGAAATCGCCCTTGTAGTCGGTAAGCATTCCCTAAATAAACCAATAACACTTTTGCGGGTAGTAAAGAGAGAAAACAAGCCAAGCAACACAATTCTGCTGATTGGTGAGGGGATTTGAAGTGGGTGGTTCAATTGTGAAGATAACATTTTGTGATGCAGCGATGCCATTTGGAACTTTCCTGTACTGGTGTGTGCTTAACGGATGTAGAGAGGCTGTGTCCGCGGAGCACGGGAGAGACACCCTTTTAATATCCTTCGGGTTCAGGATACAAAATCACGATTAGAACGAAAGGGTTTGGTATGCTGATGCCCAAAACGAGGCCGAGAACGTCAACTGGGCACGGACCTCCAATACTTCTTTCCCACGGTGTCGTTTCCACTTCCACCGCTTCTGTCGCGAATCGTCAAACCCCGGAGTTGCAAGTCGGGAGATTGTTATAAGACCAGTTCACTTCAACTTCGACAGGGTACAGGAGTGTACCACAGATTCCCCGCTTGCATACTGAATTAACCCGAAGTCGAACACGAGTGAGAAGTGCGTATAACGCCACAAGTTCACCATAACGGCATTTCATTTCCATACATTCAATTTGTTTTCCCTTCGTTTCTATCATCCAACCGTTTATCAGCCGGACACCTCGATCAACGTCAACCCAGCCCCATGGGAGAGGGACGACGTACTGTCAGTCGGACCTTGAGCGCTGAACGTTGGGCATAATGAGAAATGTGATCTAAGGCTTAGGGAAAATGCCCTAATCAGGCCGGATCTCCGACTTCCTGGTGGGGTGATATGAGTATGGTGATATGAAACAATAACAGAGACGACACAATTGATCGAGGTATCATCCAAGCATGAATAAGGATAGTAGCAAATAGACAGAACGAATGTTGACAGTGTAAAGCGGAACACGTTATGTTTCTGCGGTGTTTGAAGAGCTAGGATAGCTTCCTCTCATTTCTACAGTATGTGAGATAATGTATCATTGAAAAAAGAGTGTGAATAGAAGTGACAGATGTTCGGGGGGAACCTGAGCTGATTTCAACTATTATTACGTGGCCGAAATGTACCGAGACAAGCGGGTCATAGGCGTTGCTTTTAGATTCTGAACTGGACAGGAGCGTGAAGGAGCTGTTTGAGCTCAAACTCTTCCGAGCGAAATAGGTCACATCGATCTTTAAGCCAGAGGAGGAAAGGGGATGGACCGGCACAGAGACGGCTCAACGAAGACTGAGGAACGTCAACGACTTTGCTTCAACCATAGCCGGGAAACTATTTGGACAATAAGGTGAACTGTGGAATGTCGATGGTGTTTGAATATACGACACTCTACCCAGGAACGTACAAAGAAATGAACGGATTCAAACATGGTTGGGCTAGTAAAGCCGACCCGCAAGATGGGTGTAGGTCGCATTCCCTCTCGTATGTCCGAGAATGAGCTTGGAGAATGAATTTCTAGGTAAACTTGTGGGATCTCGTCCACTCCTTCAGTGCAGCGAGAAAATATCTTCAGCAAGGAAAAGTCTGACAACCACTCAAATCCCTTCAACTTGGCTTTAGCAAAGTTGCTCGATGGTTCAACGTAATGTGCATACTCGAAATATTCGAGAGGGAATGTTTCGTCACCTTAAAAATCAGTGTCTTGAGAATCAAATGTCTGCTTGAGAAAGGAAGAATCCATTGGATTGTTGTAAATTTGGATTGCTTGGAACTGGCATGACAGTTGTGACTGGGAATTTGACGGAAAATGAAAGGGAGCGGCTATAGTGCAGATTTGAAGTCCACTCAACTTTGTTCATGTATCTGTCCAACTTTGAGCTTTCTTTCTATTCCTAACACACTTAATAAACCAGTATCCTGCTGTGTGGAACCACTGTGTAGCACAAGCTAAGTAATTTCAAATCAAAATATATAATGTCTCTTATCCGAGGTTCATATTAAAAATGAGTTGAAAAGCTTGTGTTCACTTATCAACATGTTAAAAAGTGAAGATTGAGGATAACCCAATGACTGGTGAACAATATTATATTATCCACCAAGTACTTACAGCTTTTGTCTCCACTTGCTAAGTTACTAGAATATTCTACTAAGTTCTGCTCTAGCTAGATGTGTAGGTAGTCAAGTCAAATGGGTAAGAGATTAGCAATAAATTAGTGAGTGCTCTTCTGAGTTGCTCATACTTGTGACTAAGTCAATTCCAGCACAACATATTCAAGCCAATCAGATAATGTTAGGAGAGCATGTAAGCCTCAGTAAAAGTATCCAAAATGAAACCCAAATATCTGTATTCAAGTCAGAGTACCGACCTTTATGCATTAAGAGTCGGAAAGTTAAGAAGCTGAGCCAAAATGACCCGCTCCCTTACGTCACTCTTCGAGCACAATTAGCCACGTCTTTGGCGGCCGCCCCCAGTAACGCAACTACTAGTGACGTCAAAGACATCGCTTCAACCCCCTCAACAACCGATGACCCTTTTCATATAATCTTCCATGCTACTTGCACCGACTTCAGAATACTGCAGGGGAACACACCTTCTAATATCACATAATCTGCTTTCAGACAAGCCACGCTCAAGCACATTTGTCCAAGAACATTGATGGGATTCATTACTACTGCCTGAGTGTCCTCAAGGCTACTGCGGGGGTAAGATCTCTTTTACCGGTGCTCCTACTTTGGAGTCCGAAAGGACTAGATCGGTTACACGATTACACTGTGATATGAAAACTGAAACGGAGCGGAAACGTGTGTGCTCATAGATGACAGCTATTCAATGTCCACGTGTTTATTATCGTCATGTAAACGGTAAGAACCACCTTCTCTACGGTAGGGGCCCTACCTAGTTACAAATGGTAGTTCACAGAGACCGTCAAGCGATTTCCGCGACTCCTTCAATACCAAGTGATGGTTTAAACCTCGTCCTCAATAGAAAGCACTTGAGCCATTGAATGACTGGACAATGACTCACGTTGAACTCGTGCCTCGATGCGCAGATCGAAGGGGCGAGGTTTCCGATTACACGAGGAGGCAGCGTGCCAACAAATAATGAACAAAACTGCACATCAATAGCAGCTGTTACACGTTAACCACATTGCTTTGAAGTCCTAACTCTGCTTCGATCTTGTTGCTCTCTTTCACCGTCTCGGCCACGTCGAGTATCTCTACAAATCCCATAATCATAATGGCCCCGGAGAAAAGTTTACTGGTCTGTTCTTCCTGTGTTCTCCTCGTGTGCAATGCATTATTGATACTTTGACAAATGTGTAGGACGCGGGTGCTCCAGTTCCTGAAAGACCTGCCCAGCAATCGTGGCAGGCAATTCAGAAGATGGTAGACGACAACGATGAAGATCTCGTCTCGGGATACAAGGAGGACATCGACACCCTTCTCGTTTTTGTGGGTTTTCACACACCTGATGTGGTCAGGTTTATTACTAACCGGAAGATCTTTCCCCTAATATGTAGGCCGGTCTATTCTCTGCAGTCGTAACTGCGTTTGTAATAGAGTCCTACCAGTGGCTACAAGAAGACCCATCTGAAACGACCGTTGCATTACTAAGAGAACTCGTCCAACAGGGTCGTGGCGAAACACCATCCACACCAGAACTTTTTGTGGCCTCACCATCAGTGGTTCGGATCAACACTTTCTGGTTTCTCAGTCTTGCTGTTACCCTTGTCGACGCTCTCTTTGCAATCCTGTGTAAACAGTGGATTCGGGAGCTCAGGCGTCAAACAAATTCCACTACCCCCCAGGAAGCCTTGGCCCTTCGTTGGCTACGCCACAAATCATTCAAAGAATGGAAAGTCCCAGGGATGTTAGCTTCCCTTCCTATCCTACTCGAAGCCGCACTCTTCCTTTTCTTCGCTGGGTTTCTAGAGCTCCTGTGGATGACACATCCCGTGCCATTCGGGTTTGCACTAGCGGTCGTGGGGATTGCCGGGATATTTTACCTCTTGACGACAGTACTCCCCGGATTGAGCATCATTCATCATGCCCTTCAGGATCATCCGAGTTTGAACAACCTCCTCGCCCCGCGCTTTCATACCACTGAGTTCTGGACGTTACCAGAGGCTTCCTTCGTTTGCCCTTACAAATCCCCGCAATCGTGGTTGATGTTCAAATTCATCTCATCGGTGTGTGATTGGATTCCAGGGCTCCATTGCGTTGTATATCTTGGGATCAGAACGTTTAATCGAAATTGGAAGGCAGAATGGACCAATATCCATATCTATCAACTGACCTTCAGCACGAGTATCCTAAACCTGTCGGGCTGGGCGTCATTGGATTTGAACGTCATTCAGCGGTTTTCGACCATCAAAGGACGTCCCAATCTATATCACTGGCTCGGCTTCCGGTGGTTGGTTCAAGAGACGAGGGACAACCCTTCCATGATTCCACATTTGAAGAACGTGCTAGGCGAGCTGCCGCAACATCTAGCGATGTGTACGGACTTTGAAAAGTGGGAGCCGTTTGCGGATTCTGCGTTGAAACGCGCCCTTGCCTTTGGAGGTTATGATGATTGGGAAATGGATGATCTGGCCCTTGCCTCTAGAATTCTAGATTTTCGAAATTTGATAACGACGTGCGATGATAAAGGTATGGAGGAGCTGCTGGTTAGGGTCATGCATCGGGCTGCTGATGCTAGCGAGACGGTGATGAGTGTGGTAGATCGGGCTGAGGAACTATGGGGGAGTATCTCCGTGGTGAAGGAACCTGCGAAAAAGCATTTTATTTGGGCATTTTTTAGACCTGAGGAGCTGCTGACTGGGACGGACCGGGAGTGGAAGAGGAACTTGTTGAAGTTTTATCAAAATCATTGGGATGAGTTGGGTGATTATTCACAGTATTGGCTAGAGGTCAGGCTGGCCGACGTTATTCTTTCCGCCTTGGGGCCACCGGAGCAAGTCGATTTTAGATCAACGGTTTTAGGTTCCAGTGGGGGGAGTGAATTTATCCGTTTTGCAGACAGAAAGATAACGAACTCTTGGAGCGGCAGCGGGGATGTGAGCAGAATGAAGACTTTGCTGGGGGGAGGGCGCTGGGAGGAGGCATTCAGGCGCTTTCGAAGGCTACAGTATTCTGGCGTAAGTGTGGAAGGGAAGGACAGTATACAACTGGACAATTTGGGTTTAAGGGGAGAGAACCAGTACACAGAGAGCCAGGGTACACTGGGTACGTCTCATATTGTAGACAGAGATGAAGAAGTAGGGGGAAAAGGGGCAGAAAATCAGGTTTGAACCTCCAGTATGAATTGTTTAGCCGGAGGTGGGTCGGTAGTTTTGCCACATGCTCGGCTGAGCCCGACGACATGAGATGTGATTAAGTTATACAATTGATTAATTTAGACGTGCTTATCTCGTGCTTAACCTTTGACTAACATCACCTGTTCGTAAAGTGTCCTGAGTTAAGGTGTTTGTAACCTCCATTCTACTCTGTTATGAGGAAATGCTTGTAGAGACATTGAGATTTCATGTCATCTGAAACCTAGAGGCTTGGTACTACCTTCCCCTAGTTTGCTTAGCAAAGTAGAAAATGGGACACCTCCACTTCACATTGAAGCCGAGTGCTAGCTCTCACGGACAAACTCCAAGCTCTATTAGTCGAGAATATTGGTTCATAAGCAGTGCCTTTACTTGACACCACTTATAAGTGACATAAGGCTCAATAAAGTTCGGGTTGCTTACAATCAATATTGCCAATAGGTAACAACATGTCTGTAAGTATTCAACTTGCAACCCAACATGCTACCACCACTGTCTCTTCTTCAAGACATCAACTCTTTCAAAAGAACAAAAGCCCCTTCTATTTCAGAGATAGCTGCTGCTTCTAGCTTGTGCAGCTGAGCTTTGAGACCATCCTCCTTTACTTGGCAATCTCTACTGTATGTAGCCACATCTACATTGAGAACCAACTTCCTCCCAAACATCATTTCTGTAGAAGATTGAAAACTAGACAAGCAGATAATGTCTCGTTACTAGAGGGAGTCCTGAGCTGAAAATGAGGGGAAAGAGCAGAAAGGAATGTATTTCAGATACCGACTAAGCTAGTTTATGGTAGTGGAATAACAAATCTTCAGATCAGTGTTCATGTTACAATAAAGACAAAATATTGAAATAGTACAGTGCCGAGTGGCCACAGCAATGCCCATCAACTAATACTTCAACAGTCTCCTTTGTACCAACAATAGACAACTGAAGATCCTATCTGAGTATATACCTCACCAATCTTTGTTTTGCTCGGATGGGAAGGAAAGTCTCTGGCAATGACTTTTGAATTGATGATTATTTTGGTGGTTTTGAAAAGTTATATGGGTCTGATGGTTCAATTCTTCCCCCCATATCGAATTCAGCTGACAAAATGATAGGTACCCTCTATACTATGTTGGATGGACAGCCTTCCTCTGTGCATCTCCCCTTAAGTTTCATTTAAGTCTGGTGCTAGTCACAGATCCAAAGCATACATTCATCGAGTATAGCTCAGGCGTCCTTTTGAAATGAACTCACTAGGGAAAGGTCTATTGAAAGTTCTATGACTCATGAACCTCTTGGTATAAATGAATGCAAGTCACAAACTGCAGTCTCTTTGTTGGTAACCCTTGTTATAGAAGTCTGAGGAGGAAAAATCACACACTTTCTAATTAGTCCTGAGTGATACTCTCTCTGCTGAGAGTATTACCAAAATAACAACCACTCAATGAGTCAGCCATAAGTTGGGTGACAAGAAATTGATCTAACATTTCTCAAGTGGTTTGAGGAAGGCTGTAAGGTGGGGCTCACCGATACGCCTTACTCGCGCAGACACAAGTAAACTTGACCAGGGATTATATTAGTCCACGAGGTAAGTACTATGTCCAGAGAGTAGGCGATGGTGAAGGTAAGAGTAAAGATGCCCGTTAGGAGTACAGAACGTACTCCTTAAATACTATGCTATCGTGAAAATATAAATAAGTGTAAATATTCCCGTTACATCCTCCCCCACAAGATTGATGTATGGATCTATAAATGTAGAATAATTAAGGATTAGAAGACGACGAACCATCACTATTGGACATCACGGTGTCTTCGTACGGAGGAATAGAGCCTGTGCCATCCTGATTGGATGAAGAGCCATGAATCTCCCGAGAATCCACCGTGAGATTTTTGAAACCAATGTCCTCCGCTCCAGGAGGGTAAATAAAGGTTCGATTAGGTTTTTGATTATTTTTAATAACCTTCATGTCCTTCAGTAAGGTTCGTTGAGCTCGACGGCGGCGATACTCAGTTACATTGGCCATATTCCAATGATTGGGAACACGTTGTATGGCGTTTGAACCCGGGGCTGCAATCAGGTAGAACATGGCTCGGAATCGAGCTTCGTTCAGTGCCGCAGCATAGTTAGCCTTAACCTGAGGAGGATTCGTGGTTAAGGCCTGCATATCAATGCAAAATTGCCATGAAAAGCGAAGCATGGAATTAATTGTGGTGATTGATAATCCACAATCGGCAAAAAGCTTTGCCATGTACTGGTAGTCATAAGGAGGTGACCCAGTGGCCCTAGCAAGATGAATGGAAGGAGCAACAACGAGGTGGTACTTCTGTAATAGTTCCTCATAGAGTCCAGCTTTTGATAGAAAGGAGACCGCGGTAAAACGGAAGGCGTCATAACTGTCCCTTTTGTTGGCTCCACAGGAAGGGGTAAGAAAGGACAAAATTCGATAAGCTCGGATACATTCAATGTCGTAGAACCCGGTGTCCGA